>MU161308.1:6904-45057 GCA_015888305.1 Antheraea pernyi | reverse complement strand
CCGCTTGCAACATCCCTACAGTTCTTTGCGTTTCATCTGTCATCAAATGACGCCGCTTCATGACGTAAAGAATATCTAACAATTCAATTTTGTCGCTAACTTTATTTAAAGTACGAGTCGTAATCGTTTACGAGACGAGGGCAGATGCTGGATATGAATCCGCGGAGGCTGATAAGTTCGGTCTCTAAGAGGCCGACTTCTCGATTGGATGCCATACCGGGGCCTGAGGAGGGGAGTGGGGCGGGGGAAGACATGTGAAACCTCCCTGCCAGAGGGGCAGGGGGGCGCGCCTTAATGAATTTAACGGACTATCCCGAGTCCGGATCAAAGGGAGCTGTGGGCGATGTGCAATGCCTCACAGGGGACCTACAGTGCCTAGGGGGAAGCCCTAACACTTCTTTCTTCTCTTCAGCCGGCGCGGCGACACGACGACACGAAGAGGAGCACGCAGTCGCACCGAAAAGTGCGGTATGACGTACTGACAAGTACGGTTTCCTACGTTCTGAAAAGAACGCGTAACGAGAGACACGTCAAGAAACGAATCGATTGACGAAACGAGAGAGAACACGAAACCCGAGATTCTCGATACGGAAATGAACACTCGCGTGAAAAAACACAACACCAACTGACTGATGACGTCACGAATACGATGTAAACAAACACGTATCGAGAAAATTAGAGCGCACGTCCGCTTGCCACGAACGCAACAATCGGACTCTCGACTTTTTTGATGTGTGTATATATAACTATCAATAGGTAACATTACAGGATAATGAAAATATATTTCTTAAGGTATATAAACAAACTAATATTGACTAACATAATTATCGACCACAGTGTGTAATTATTATTGTAACTTTATCTTGTTAAAATGAATTTTTCTTTTTGATATTCTTATACTATACCAGCATCATATTGTTATAAATCTTAAACTTTCATTTTATAATCTATTTTCATTAAGTTTGTAATATATACAACACTGGGTAATTATATATTTTTATGAGAAGAAACGAAACAAGATAAAGGAAATTCGACAAGTGGGGGGGCATTTCACGTGAAGCGGACAACGAAGAAAGGCGATGTTCTAAACTTGATTCATATTCCAACTAATTGGACTTCTAGTAGTTTATTCTGGGTAATCTCTGAAACGGCTGGATTGATTTTGACGAGAAATTCCCTGAAATTTGCGAGGATGACATAGGTTATTTTATTTTAAGCAACCTGTTATCCGCGGCTTTGTCTGCTATGCTATCTCCAAAATGGCTCTATCTATTTTCACGGGACTTTTACTGGCAGATATTTGACCTTATAAGAAGTAATTTAGGCTATTTGATTTTAGACTAGTTGTTATCCGCGACTTCGTACGCAGAACAATCTCCAAAACGGTTGGATCTATTTTCACGGGACTTTCACCGGCAGATAACTAAACTTATAAGAAGTAACTTAGGCTATTTTATTTTATACTAACTGCTACCCGTGACTTCATCTGCATGAAATTTAGAAAAAATATATTGTTGACTAATCCAAAATAAAGATAATTGAAATTCATATGTATGTATATGATTTGAATTATAGTTTCTTTTTAGTCGGTTGGAGGCCATTTTGTTTTATTTATTAAATAATTATCAACTTATTGTTTGAAATTCAACATTATAGTTAATAGTCATTTTGAAGATAGAAGATATCTTAGAGCATACACGTGTCACCTTAAGAATTCCATAATACAATTTCTTGCGAAACAGACAAGCGATTACTGTTTGTATGGTCACAAAAACTTAACTATATTGACAATATGGGTATATTATATATACACAAGATTTTTGAGACATATTGGAACTAATCCTTATACACAGTAAGTGAGCATTGAGGTAGTTATATAGTGGGTTAGAGTTCCAAATATGTTGCTGATGGTAAATCTCATTCGGCACACTGTTAGTATTTACATATCTTATCTAAACGTTACATGTTACAGTAGGTGGCGTGCGTGTCGTACTTACAGATGTATTTGAAAGAGCATCTCTGTAATTGCACATCTACTCAGAGTTTTATATTTCTTTAATATAATTTAAAAAAACGCGTGCGGATCCGCGGGTGTTGTTAGTTTGTAGTATAGTAAAATATTGCTATGCAATTATAGTATAAGTAAAAACGTGTAGATATGTTAAAAGTAAGAGTGGCACGTTAAAACTTGGCTGGTTAGTAATTATGATATTTAATTTGATCCTGCGAACAAATCTTTTCACGTTGTTACTAAGAAAAAAAAACATAACAACAGCGCCGCACAGAATCCTTAATGGATTATAATTATTTTTTTACATTACTTGTTTACAATTCAACATTGGCATTTTTTTAAATTTAAAATTATATAATGTTATTTTATATTCTATCTGTTGCGGTCGCGTAAAGTTACTTTTTAGTAAATATAGTATCAGCGAGGGTAGGAGGCACTTTTGATCTCTAATTGGTCCCGACGCTCGCGTCGCCCAGTTCGTTCGCAGTCGTTATATGTGAAGTGTATATCCTTTGAGATAATTGTCGGTTCCTCGCATCAGTTAAGTATTGCGTAGTGAAACACAAGCGGTAGTTCACAAACTGTTTTATTTTATCATACCTAACACCTCCTTACATAAATTACAGATTAAGTTTTCTATGTGGAAGTGCACGTAGCCTATGTCTGTAATCGATAGGAGAATTTTTGTCGACATCTTGGGGTGGTGGTAGGGCGGCAGCCTTGGGAGACTGGACATCAACATTATCCTGGACAGTAGTCTCGTTACTCTCTTGATTAGATGTACAGGATAGAGAAAATCTATTGTTAGCTACCTGCTTAGGTTGTATTATTTGGTCAATATGCCTTTTTACAGTACTATCTTGCAATTTGACGGAATATGAAGATGTCCCTTCTTGGCCACTAACCTGCCCTTCTGTCCATTTATCTTTACTTTTTGTGTAATCTCTAACATACACCTTATCACCTACATTTACTGAACGTTCTGTGCCACCAGCGCGCTCGATTTGTTTACACTGTTTATCATACACACGCCCCTCAGTATCTGGTCGTAGAACATCTAAACGACCCCGCAGCCGCCGACCTATCATAGCAACTGCTGGGGCTATTCCCGTGGTGGCATGCTCACAATTTCTATACTGAAACAGCATTTTGTTTACGGCTTCATCCACATTAACCCCATCATAACAAGCTTTTTTTATACAATTTTTAACTGTTTTTACAGCATTTTCGGCTGCTCCGTTTCCCTTAGGTCTGTACGGACTAGTTAATGAGTGGAGTATACAGTTTTTAACAAAATATTCTTTTAATTCTTGAGATGTGAATGGAGGACCATTGTCCGTCACGATTTGTCGCGGTAAGCCAAACCGTGCGAAAAGTTCTCTGAATTTGCTTATAACAATCTTTGCAGTGTTCGAATTTCATTTTAAAGGCACTGCGTGCGACAAAAAAAGCCCTGTGTATGAGTAATGGTATATGGATGTTAGTGATGGTAAGGTGTTACCGTGTGTGAACCCTCCACCCTGATGACGAGGCCCGCGGCGGTCGAGAGCATCAAAGTGCTCGTACGTACCACGGCCGCCATCCCGCCTGAAACCGCCGCCCCCACGGCCCCCATCGCGGCCCCCATCTCTGTCTCGGCCACCGTCTCGCCGTCCACGATCAAATCCAGACCCTCTGTTAGAATAAACATTACAGGAACATAGTAGTAGTAGACAAACGGTTGGACGATTTTAAAAAGAGAATGTAGTTCAAATTTCCAATTTTGCTGTCCATAAGATTTTTAGTATTTTTTTTTAAATCTTAAAAAATAACATACAATATAAGGAATGGCTGAAATTTGATTTAGGTTATTTTGAAATGTAACAACTCATTTATAAACATACCTTCATTCGAATTTTTTTATTCATAGATTGAATTGTCTTTATGATATCTACCTACGCACATAAATAAATTGAAGTGTATGTTTTTGTTAGGGATAATCACTGAAAAAATTGATGCAGGTTGTTGTATTATTGGCTGATATAGAAATTTTTACATTGTAATCAAAAGACCACAAATAATTAGGCCTGTTAGTATTTACATATCTAAACGTTACATGTTACAGTAGGTGGCGTGCGTGTCGGACTTACAGATGTATTTGAAAGAGCATCTCTGTAATTGCACATCTACTCAGAGTTTTATATTTCTTTAATATAATTTAAAAAAACGCGTGCGGATCCGCGGGTGTTGTTAGTTTGTAGTATAGTAAAATATTGCTATGCAATTATAGTATAAGTAAAAACGTGTAGATATGTTAAAAGTAAGAGTGGCACGTTAAAACTTGGCTGGTTAGTAATTATGATATTTAATTTGATCCTGCGAACAAATCTTTTCACGTTGTTACTAAGAAAAAAAAACATAACAACAGCGCCGCACAGAATCCTTAATGGATTATAATTATTAGTGTAATTGTTTACAATTCAACATTGACATTTTTTTAAATTTAAAATTATATAATGTTATTTTATATTCTATCTGTTGCGGTCGCGTAAAGTTACTTTGTAGTAAATATAGTATCAGCGAGGGTAGGAGGCACTTTTGATCTCTAATTGGTCCCGACGCTCGCGTCGCCCAGTTCGTTCCTTGTCGGTTCCTCGCATCAAACTGATCTTATTATGGTTTACAACAATAGCTCGTATAGCTCATCGCATCGCATTGCCCTAATTGTGTTACACCATCGCAACTCGTCGGCGCCGACCACCGGCATCGAACAGAGCACAGTACCGGTGAGTGGTCATAACATTTGGTTTCTTGTTATCGCTGGGTTTGAATTCGCCATATTCGCGTCATAAGTTGTTAGTAGATAACAATATCATACAGATTTATTAAATACTAACTTCTGCCCGCGGCTTCGTCCGCGTGGAATAATATTAGATTGTATTAGGTTATTTTGTAAAGGACTGGCGTGATTTAAATACTAGAAACTGGTCGTCCCATGTTTCAGACTTAGTAAAACCAGTAACAGTTTCTTAGGTAATATAGGTTTTACAATAAAGTCCCAAAACATATTACCGATTTGCCGGACTGTAAATTTAAGCGCCATTTCAAGCGGGTTTTGGTGTCAAAAGGCTATTATAGAGTGGATCAATATGGGAACGATGGTGACGTCTGGATTTGACTCCTCTCTGTGCATTCACTGAAAACGGTATTGTAACTTATAATGTATTCCAAATATATATATATATGTTAAAAAGATGTACTCGATCGAGTTTCTTGCTGGTTCTTCTCGATGACTGGGTTGTTTTCCGAACCGGTGGTAGTTTTGATGTGCATAAGCGCCTTATTAGGGCTTAAACTGAATAAAGTATTTTTGATTTGATTTGATATTATAGCATGTATTGTTAAGGGTATTCACCCCGGATGCACTCTCGCGATTTACCTTCACTTTCGTTCATTAAGCGTTTCACTTTTATACCCATACTTTTAAAAGTCTTAGAAGAAACTTTAACTAAGATTCTCTTTGTTGTTTATTATTATTTGTTTTGATATTATGTGAACGGAATTAACTGTCATTTCCTTAAATATTGCAACTCTTTAAACTTTAACCCAGTATATATAACTATGTAAGAAACTGGCATCAATGCTTAATGCAAAACAAAGCAGCATTCGTTTCAATTTTTTTCAAACATGAATAGACATTTTACATCGACATTTTAATGTGTCAAAATGGTCTTCATAGTTTGCCGCTGTTATAAGTAATGTATATATATATATATACCTTTGAAGTTATATTATTGGTCGTCATACATTCTATCTTGTGATATAACATGAATCCCTCAATGATACAATTTAACTCGGATTCTAAATATTAACATTGACGAATATTTTTTTAATGGCTATTATAAACTGAAAACAACCTTTTGCGAAAGGTTTAAAGAGAGATCAAGTCATAATTTTTTTGAAGAATAAAAACAAAAATACGTTTGTGTATTTAAAAAAGTTTATTATTAATTATATCATATATATTATATCACAAACTTTTTATAAAATACACTGGAATGTTGATGTACAAACATAAATACAACTAAAATAAATTATTAATAAATGTTTGAAACACTTTTTTTATTCATACATTAAATATTAGGAAGAATATTATTTTGGAACATCTTTGGACAATGTTTTTTGTGTTTGGACATTCCAGGCTGACCAAAGTAACGTCCACCCTAATATTTAAAGTAGTTTATAGCTAAAATATGTGACAACGGAGTTCATACTTGAGATGCTGTAAAGATGTTGACCAATGGCAATATTATGCTTAGATTTTCCTGCACAAATATGATTGACGAGTGATTCAGATCTCTGTTATATTGAGTTCTCACTATTTAATTTTTAATTAATTTTAATGAATTTAATTATTACAACAAATGAGTTGTAACATTTCAAAATGAGTATAATCCAATTTTGGCTGGTCCTTATTTTTTTTTAAATATGAAGATCATAATAAAAAATGTATAAACCTTATAAACGGTTAAATTTGAATTTCGTTCTGGGTGAAAAAAATTTAGAAATCTTAAAAAAATTAAACTTGTTACGTACCCGCCGTAACAGTAATAGTTCTTTCTTTCTTATATATTTTATAATTGTTTATTTTGCACGCCCAGTGCTGCACGCGCACGAACTCCCGCGCCACAACGTCCATTATTCTAAATCGAATACAACAGTTCTCTGTGATTGGTGCACGTCAAAATTATGATTTTTTCCTGGCGGTTTTACCAGTACGGTCACCACAATATTCCTACGATACAAAACTTAAAATTAAAATTGGGTTTAACTCATTTTGAAATGTAAGGACACATATGTGTTGTATATTCAAAAGCACACAGTTAACTAAGTCACTTAACTATAAGCAATATGTGCTAAAACCATTGGTGTATATAAAAACCCAATATGCACACTCAACGTTTCAAACCCCGCCGCATAAAATATGCACACAATTGGAAATTATGCACTCATTTGCAATAGTTTCGCGTCGCTTGCGTCCTTGTGAAAGCAGCTTTAAATCATTCCGGTAAGGTTGAATTTACAACATCATAAGTTTATTTCATACCTATAACTACATATATTGGGGAGTATGCGGGACGGTTTTGAGCGCCACTTTTATTCGAGACTGTGTGTCGTGGGTTTGGTTTTTATATGTCAATGGCTAAAACATACATTGTGGCCCATATTGTATATCTGAAATTATATATCACACAAAGGTAAACACTTTTGCACACAAAAAAAAACTATTTTTATTTAACATCAATAGCTTTACTACTCTCTCTGAACACAGCATCAAGAGCACTCATCTGGGCTTTAGATAGTTTAGCTCCCTTCATATCGAGCACTTTATGAAACTCTGCGAGAGTACACTCCGGAAGAAGTTGAACAAACTGTGAGACGAACCCTTCCATGTTTCCATCGAGTGGGGCCATCACCAACTTTAAAATCATTTCCGCTTTCGACATCAATTTCACCACAACCTTCGTATACATGGCCGGTGCTGGTCTTTTAACTTCAGATCCTATGGATGGCAGCTCGAGCAGGGCAGTCTTCAGCATGTGTGTATCCAGAAGCAACTGCTCGGACCCAACCGTCGATATTGGCTTACATTTGTATATATTCTGTATGAACTTCGGTATAAACGAGTTGGCGAATCGTATGCAGAACTGTGTGAAGTACTTCCTGCTCGAGGACAAGTTGTCGCGCAAGTTGGGGACCGTGTTCTTCAGATGCATGATTATTTGAGTGACGTATGAACTCTGGTCACCGACGTTTGAGAAGTTCAGCCAGGAGATTTTAGTCATCGCTTGTAACGCTGGCTCGCAGGCTATCTCCAGGTCCTGGACGAGCATCTGGATGCAATTGTTGATGATCTTGTGGAAGAGGTCCTGTTCGGGTGTGAGGTCTATCTTGTCGGAGAGGGCCGGAGTGACTTTTTCTTTGAGTTTTTGCTCGAGATGTATAGTTGTCTCGAGGCAGTACTCGGAGGTGGTTATCACGCTGGTGATCTTCGTAATTTCTTGCTTGGTGAACCTGCAATTAAATATTTTAATTACATTGTTGTCTGTATGTTGTCAAAATAAACCTTTGAATCATTTCAGAACTACTGTTAAAACACAATACATTTTTTGTTGGCTGAGAAAGTATTAAAGTGCCTTATTTAAATATATTATTTAATAATGAGAAATTTCTTCATCGAGGTTACCTTTTCGAAGTACTGGTTCAGAGATAGAGTCATGAAAAGGTGAGAAACAGAAAAGTATTAAATATACTGAGATCTAAACTAAGTTATTTATAATTAATATGACAGTATGCAGGCGTCCGTGTGATTGTGTGCATGTACATATGAGGATGTGTACATGTGTTTGTATAGGTGTGTAGATGTGAGAATGTGTACATGCGTTTGTGTAGATGTGAGAATGTGTACATGCGTTTGTGTAGATGTGAGAATGTGTACATGCGTTTGTGTAGATGTGAGAATGTGTACATGTGTTTGTGTACATATGAGGATGTGTACATGTGTTTGTGTAGGTGTGAGAATGTGTACATGTGTTTGTGTGTCTGTGCGTGTGTGTGGGTACCTGGTGTCGCTGTGCGCGTCGTCCCGCAGCAACGTGTGTAGGTTGGTGACGAGCGCCGGCACGGAGAGGGCGGTCGCGCCCCCCGCCCCGCCCGCACCCCCGCCTGCCGGCAGCGAGGCCTGCAGTACGCCGTGCCCGTACTCTCGCAAGTACTTCTGGAACACGCCCGCGAGCTCTGCGCGCCCCTCCCCCCAACAACATTAGATTGCTAAATACGTTCTGCCCTACTGTAGTATATAGAAGATCAGACAAGAGTTGCAACCACACCTACCAATTGCAATTGTGAATCCAAACTATCGAGGGACTCGCTTAAACATTTACGCAGATGGTATGTGATAAATCATTTAAAATAAGCCTAGAACCCGTTCCTAGCATCATCTACTGGTTTCAATTAAGATGAAAACTAACCTACATATATTGGCGGTAATGAAAAAAAAAGCTCGAGGGGTCTATGGACCCCCAGTTGGAACGAAGTTCCTTTCCATTTTTTGTAAACGTTTACTAAAGAGTCAGTATAATTTACATTATAAAATATCAAATTGATAGGGTTAAATTGTAAACTAAACGATAAAATATATTTATGAAATAAATAATATAAATTAAACACGGAATGATCTAGGATAATCAATTTAATACATCCTTGAGTTGGTTTGCTATTGAAATGAAAATTTTATGTATGTATATATTTTGTGTCCCTCGCCCTCTCTTTTTCTCTTTCATGACACTTAACCTACTGCACATGGACTCTCAATATAGACAATACGTAAAAATGATATTCAATAATCATCTCTACCACTTACTTTATCATAACTATCTTCAACTTGTATTAAAACTTTTTCAAACTCCTTTGAATTGAAGTAAAATATAAATATGAAAAAGATATGAGCGACGCGTCAACTGTCACTTGCCTGTAGCTATTCGTATAAGAGCTAGCAACGGTTTAGAGAGCGAATTTTAATAAGCCAATGTTTTATATATCTTTATGTTATGTTACCTTTACGAACAACTTGCGGGCAACCTGGCTGCAGATAATCGTTGCGTTTATTAGTGCATATCGCACCTTTACAGGCAAAAATATTTATTTTTAAATAAAACTTTTTCAAACTCCTTTGAATTGAAGTAAAATATAAATATGAAAAAGATATGAGCGACGCGTCAACTGTCACTTGCCTGTAGCTATTCGTATAAGAGCTAGCAACGGTTTAGAGAGCGAATTTTAATAAGCCAATGTTTTATATATCTTTATGTTATGTTACCTTTACGAACAACTTGCGGGCAACCTGGCTGCAGATAATCGTTGCGTTTATTAGTGCATATCGCACCTTTACAGGCAAAAATATTGATTTTTAAATAATTTTCGAATGTTTAGTTTTTCACTAACTTTGAAACGCTACTAAAATATGTAAATATTATTGCCATTACATTATTATTATTAACAATATTAATTAATATTAATTATTATTAACGATGTTATTTTTTTGTAAATAACAAAAGTATGTTTTTTTTTGTTTTTATTTCTCTGACACAGGTCAGAAAGTATGTTCAAACCATGTTAAGATAGCTGTAATTTTAATATTATTTTATTTAGACATAAAAGACGGTAAATTAAAAATAATATGTCTAGAATAACTTAGCTAGAGCTATAGTTTAGCGCAACACTGGCGGTATGATAAAGATAGCGATAATTGTGGAAGCGTCTATTATAGACGCATGTATTCAAGATGGCGTCAGTCTCAAGTCATATGTTTGCGTTGTTGTTTCTCATTGTTTACGGTGAAATCCTGATATCATAATGATTAATAAAATGAAATATGTTTTTTGCATTGGAAAAAATAAGATGGCTTGAAATGAATTATTTTTATTTATAAAGATTGTCATCGGGCACATTATCGCCAATAACAAAATTGTCTGACAGTAATAAATTCTTGTTTTTAATAACGTTTAAAAATAAAGTTATACTGAAAAAGTTTCCTAAAATTATTTTAAAAGTCAATATTTTTACATATAAATGTGTGATGCACATTAATAAACACAATGTTTACCGGCAACCAGGTATCCTAAACCTTGTTTGGAAGAGCATACAGAAAGATATATTAAGAAGTAGCTTTTCTAAAATCGACACTAGGTAGCAGTGCAGGGTAAAGGCATATGGAGCATCTCACCGAGCATGGGTTCGCCGGTGGTGAGGCGCGCGCACTGCACGAGGCACTTCTTGTAGAAGAGGAACAGATCCGCACAACTCGATATGACGGCGCCCTCGCCGCTACTGCTGGTGCTCGTGTCAGCAACGTTCGACTTCGCGTCCTGGACCACCACACACACATTCCTCTCTAGTATATTATTTTCTATATTATAGGGGGCACACGTCTTCTGATGGTAAGTGATAACCGCCGTCCATAGACACTAGCAACACCGAGGGAGTCGTAAGTGCGTTACCGGAATTTCCAAGAAGAGTACACTCGTTTCTTGTAAAGTATTTCCGAGTTATGGTATTTTATAATTTCTAATCGCACCTACCGCTTGTCAGTAAAAGTAGGCTAAGCTCTCATCCCCCGTCTCATGCTTAGGTAAACATTTATAAGTAACGACTAAATTTTACAGAAAATACGAAAAAGTAAATAATAAAAGTTGCTGACGTAATCACAACCCAGACCCCACAACCCCTATGTCATCAAAAATAAGCGAATTAAAGACTTTTAGTGCTTACGTAATACTTGAATGATCCCAAACACCACAATAGACTGTGATAATCATGCATTTTCATGCTTTCATTAACAAACTTCAAAATGGTAATAATTAATGTACAAAATAATTCCGTGTAAGCATCAAGTGAAATGTATGTGTATTCTCCCTTCGATGTACCTAGCGGGCCCGGCGGACGTTATCCCGCCCAGATAATAAAAAAATGAGGTGTGGCTGTATCATGGACACGGCCGTTTGTTATATGTGAATATGTCTCGTAACGGGCGATATTTTCTATATAATTTATTTTTATTTATGTATGTCATAATCATAAGAAGTCCTCCGGATTTCCGTGTTTTGTTTATAATGGCGGCTGTTCCATTTAACGGGTTTAGGAAATAAATCAACTAAACAAATAATTACTGTGTTATAAGTTTATTAATTAAAGGTATGTGTGATCCGCTCGGCCGCATTCACTATTTTACGTTGCCGAAACTGCTTGACTCGGTCATATGGTGTTTTATTGGTACCATTCGATTGGTTTTGAGATGATTTTTCCAACCCTATACGATTTCTGTATTTAAATTTGGCTTTTCGACGCGTATAGGCCGACATTACATATTTTTTGATATTTTATTTTTATTATAACCCCTTATTATATACACAGTCACGACTTTACCCCAAAATTTTATATATAATCGATAGACTTTGACAAGAGCTGTAGATGGAAACTTCGTAGCTTCACCAATTCGAAAGTTATACTAAATTGAAATCTCAAAACGCAGCAGAATGACCTCAAAATGTTCCCACGCCATGTGAGATGTATTACAGTCCTGATTTAAGGTAATAAATTCTTTGATCCTTTAGCTATCCAGTGGTATAATTTAATTTTGGATGTAGAGAATAGATTCGGAACTAAATTGCTAAACTATATCCCCCGATTTTGTTATCATTAGGTTTTTTGGATTGTCCTTGTATGGTAGCAAATTTAAAGACGTATGCACGTCAAAAGCCTTGACAAGTTATATACTTAAACCTTCCTCGGCAATCACTTTAAACCGAAACTGAAACTAGAAAACCGCATGAAAATCCGTTGAGTAGTTTTTGAGTTTATCACGAACGGACAAACGTGGAACGGGAATTTCTATTTTATAATTATTATTATTTTTTGTTTTATATTATGGATGTATGAACATGCTTCTTTATAATATTAATCGGCAACATTTACCTTAGTATTCATATATTTAAGTGTAACAGGAGAGTGGTAAAGTCGTGTAGAGTACCGACCTGTACGAACCGGTCGATGAAGAGGTCCGGCTCGAAGCCCCCGCCGATGAGCCCCGCCCACGGGGACGCAAAGCCCCCCACCCCCACCTCCTCACCTCTCTGCCCAAATACCCCTTGCTGTCATAATCTAAACTAGGCCATAACTTCAAGGAAATAGCGACCCACACAACCATAATTCACTCAGATGTAAGTACATATTGGCGCCTACACACGTTGATGAGTCATCCGGTCACGCCACCTCTCTACTACTCCACTTGTTTCGGTATAAAAGGAGCGAAGTGACCGCCGCTAAGTCTTTGTAGTCCGGTGAAGCTGTTAAGACCTTGCTAGGTCAATAGCGTAGTCAGTTCGAGGAAAAAAAAAAGCCGCTAAGTCAGTCTTGGCTCTGAGTACATGTTACAAGTTTCTTGTTATAATTTCATTGTTCTAACAAAATGGTGGTCCCCTTGCTAGAACTTTCCAGTGAGTTTTTGTAACATCTCAGTATCCATGCTCCGTGATATTATTTCCCATCCAGTTCGCTTGTACACAATAACCGAACTATGTTACGTAAAATGCCACCAATATTACATAATATATAGTAAAATGACACGACATTATAAAATAAAAACTACTAAACTATAACTTCAAGGAAATAACGTCCGACACAACCTTAATGAACACAGATCTAAGTGTAAAAACATACCAAACAGTTAGTTATTATATCTTACTTATCAGGAAATTGAAGATTGTTTTAATAATTCATACGAACACACTATTCGCCAAAATAATTAACATCTGCAACATACATCAGACCACACACACACACTATTAATCCGTTAGTTATAACTAACTAATACTTAGTAAAACACTAAAACTAATAACTATTTTATAAGTACCTTTCTATTAAAGTTTTTTTTTTCAGAAACCTAATAATCTGTACATTTATGGGTATTAATCATCACATATTTCACGACAAAGACTATGCATATTGCTATACTATGTAATTTCCCGTATATTGTCCGTATCCCGTATAATGGTAATATCGTTTAATAGTACCTCGAAAAACAGTAGAATTCCTAGGAAATCTCTAATTAATGGTCAGTTACATTTTTATTATATGTATAGAAGATAAAAACAAATTACAGTTTATACCAAATTCTCTACAGATTTAATAAAATAAGAACCCACTAGTTCAAGATTTCTCTTAGAATTAACAAAAAAATGTTAATCTCTCAGCTGATTTTTTTTTAAACAAATCTCAAAATGGCGGATAACCTTTTTTTAAATATCTGACCAATTTTTTTTTAAATTTTACATTATATAATTTATTATTGTTGAAGTTTTTGAAGTTTTGTTATAAATATGTTATTCTTTTTAAACTTATGCTGCCAACAGCCTACTGTCCAGTGTATCATAAGGTCTATGGTCCATATTTGTTTATATGGAGCTTAAGCCCTTTGTTTTGGACAGTCCAGGAGCTAGATTTAAATAAAAATACTATAGTAATTCATAAAGAAACATGTTAGAGTATGAGATAACTGTATATGATTTAACTCACATCTTTGACATCGGGCTCCGTGTTCTGTTTTAGGTTCATATCGACGTTGTCACTTCGCAGATCAGTACCTTCAACAATACTATAGTTTTATATAGTTTATTATTGTTTTAAACGCAAACACAATCACTAGACTCTGTACATGACTTTATCCTCCCTATGGAAGATACTATCTAAATATATAGAAATCCAGCGACATGATGTTTGTTCACGATGAACTCCGAAACTACTCAACCGATCTACATGAAACATTGGCATTTATATGTATAATTTGGTGCAACTTAAGAGATACGATAATTTATATTTCGATTAATGCACTCAATATTTTTCAATAACAAATTAATTTATTGTCAATGTTGGTTATTGTTATTAATTGTAAGTTTCATCAGTCTAGAATAGATGTCGCTTTAAATTAGTTTGTTGACGGAAAACTGTAGGATCGATTGTTATAGACGTCTCATAGATGGCGGCACGTTTTAATTTTGGATTTCTTTTACAACTCTAGTTTAATTTATGGTGCACGTGGTCTCGTGATATAATTTTAATTCAATATGTAATAACAGGGATCAGGCAAGTCAAGGTGTGACCAGGTCAGCTATGTTTCAAGCGTATTGTATAATAAACAGAAAAAAGTCGTACAATAGTTTAAGGGGGGAAGTCCATGTAAAATTTTCAAAAAATCGTTTTAAATCTGAAAACATGGTATATTGAGCGTGTACTGAATCGATTGTTACAGACGTCTCATAGATGGCGCCACGTTTTAATTTTGAATTTCTTTTTCAATTCCAGTTTATTTTATGGTGCAAGTGGTCTGTTAATATAATTTTAATTCAATATGTAATAACAGGGACCAGGCAAGTCAATGTGTGCCCGGGTCAGCTAATAATTCTTTTTTAACACGTCTTGTCCAGTTATTTTACATTACGCCCGTAGCATCGCTAGTGTTAATGTTATGTTTCAAGCGAATTGTATAATAAACAGAAAGAAGTCGTACAATAATTAATAAATCACAGCCACTATTGACCTGCGATACCGCGCTATTGATTATATCGGAGGTGTTACTAATGACCTCAAACGCTATTGAATTAAGTTATCGGCTGTTCATTATTTACCTCAATGTGAGACGCCATTGGTTGGAGATATCGGCTGTTTATGTACTTTGATGCCTTAAAAGACGACTGACGACTAGAGGACGGGTATACACGCTCGGACAGTTGGGCTAAGCACACCTACGTATAATTCGTCGTAACTATAATCAGTGTTGTGTTTATATATCGGTTCACGTTTTATTCGATTGTTCTTGGTGTATTGCTCGATGAAATCATAACCATGATGTCGCTATTGATGACGCCATACTTCTACATGAACGCCATTTTGTCGCTGCCCCGACATATATTATAATGTAATTAAATTAAAATGTATGTAAATCATATCTAGGACGTGCTGTATGACGAAAGAGTTTAGAGTCTGACATATACGTATAAACGTCTAGCAATACTAAATGTCGTAATATAAATCTTTAGTATCATAGTGTAATCGGTTTCTAGTTACTATTATTATTATTTGCCATTTATCTAACATAACATTATATTACTCTATTGCAACTGTTTATTCGATCAATCTCTGTTTATATATTTTTATTTGTACACCTGATAATGTGAGTTTTAGAATATAAAGAAAATTCTCAAGATCTAGATTTTAGCGCCATCTATCGGTTGCAACCAAAACTAAGAACAATTCAGGTTACCAAATAAGTAGAATAAGATTCATCAAAATTGGCTAAGACGTTTAAAGTAGGAACGATCTGAAATCAATTAACCAAATAATCGATTTTTAGATATAGAGATTTCATTTTAATCGATGTTAAACAACGGATCCATCCAGTGAATCGATCTTTGACACTATAAAATCGTATTTTTTTTTAATTAAATCAAAATATAAAAGCTATTATTTATAATAAATAAAAGAGATCGATTTTTAAATAACCGATCCTCTAGACCTTTGTTTTGTGCGTAAAGGTGCTGGTTCAAAGGGGGGTTTTTGCGAAATACGGGATGCGGACTCACCGGTGTTGATTCTGCTGGTTTCACTTCACTTTACTCGCGGCGATATATATTATGCACTATATATGATTCAGTGTCTATGCGCTTTTTACAAAATATTTTAGAATAGTAGTAATGGGTGACTACCAATTCTTGCGTATAAAGAGATCGTTTGTTTTTGTTGCGTCCGCGGTAAGGATCGTGGCGTAAGTGACAGATGATTGGTAGGAAAAAAGGAGGCGGAAGGGACGCTTGTACGTTCGGAAACATGACTATACAATAATGCGCGCCAACATCCTCAATTGTTGCATGAATCGATTCGACAGATCATGATTCGAATTGATTTAAAAATCGATATTTGTTTGCTGAATATTGCAATCCCTATTTTAAGGATTAGGAAAACACGTACAGGGACATTTTATTTACGAGTTTTTTTTTTAAATCACGGTTATTTTCTTAAGATAACAAAAAATAGCATGTTATAGTAATGGAATGAGTATTGCATTACCCGTAAACCTCTTGTGTAGAAGTAACTCGAAGTTGTACGTGTTCTGTATCGCGTAGAGCAGCAGCTTCACGTCCAGCTCGCCTCTACGCGACGACATCACTGCGCTCAGCGCCTGCCGCGTCACCTGCGGCCCCCATACACACATATCTACATCACGTTTAGATAAATTTATACTAATATTATAAAGAGGTAAAGTTTGTGAGTTTGTGACGTTGCAGGGGGTAATCTCAGGAACTACTAAACCCATTTTGATAATGCCTATTACCGCCTAACGAAGTGGGCACGGGTCGGTTAGTAATAAATAAAATAGATCGATTTTTAAATAATCGATCCTCTAGACCTCCATTTTTCCATGAATCGATTCCACAGATCATGTTTCGAATTGATTTAAAAATCTTTTTTTTTTTTGCTGAATATTGTTATCCCTATTTTAAGGACTAGGAAAACACGTACAGGGACATTTTATTTACGAGTATTTCTTTTTATATTATGGCTATCTTCTTAAGATAACAAAAAATAATGTGTTACGGTAATGGAATGAGTATGCATTACCTGTAAACCTCTTGTGTAGAAGTAACTCGAAGTTGTACGTGTTCTGTATCGCGTAGAGCAGCAGCTTCACGTCCAGCTCGCCTCTACGCGACGACATCACCGCGCTCAGCGCCTGCCGCGTCACCTGCGGCCCCCATACACACATATCTACATCACATTTAGATAAAATCAAAACTATTTTATTCAATTTAGACCCTGATAAGGCACCTATGAACGTCAAAACTACTCACTCATAGAGAAGAACTGGCAGCAAACTCGATCTGGTTTATCTTTTTAACATGCACGTATTTGAAATACATTACATGTTACGGTGTTAAAATATTAATTTAATTATCCTATCATTACTACAAATTGCAATGAACAGTATATTACTCGACAATGTTATCAGGATTGAAGGTCGTACCTTGCAGAAGTGTTTCGCAATGTTCTCGCTGAGGGCCCACTGGTGGGGGAAGATGTTCCCCAGCGAGTCCTCGAAGCCGAGCAAGTGCCGCTTGAGCCACGTGTAGCGCCGCTCCACGTGCGAGAGCCACGCGCACTCCTGCTCCGCCGAGAACAGGTGCTCGTACTCCTGAATACACCAGAATAACCCTTCACGAATACCCACATATGATAGATTAAGGGCGGAAATGCAAACACCAATACGATTTCAATAGATATATTTTGGAACACCTCTGAGCACAATTAGTAATGCAAACGATATATCGATATTTTAAAACAGCGATGTTGAGATTCCTACCATAGACGATACATCGCTCTGTATGAACGATATCTATTGTATTCCCTACTCGCTTTCTCAGTCACACGTACGGATACCAATGATACATCAATGTTTTAAAACACCGATCCATAGTTTATAAACATCGACGTTTTAAAATGTTTTAATATTTGTGTTGAAACCGCTGACATTGACAATACATCGTTCTTTATAAACGACTAGCCGACCCGTGCCCTCCGTTGGGCGGTAATAGGCATTGTCAAGCTACAACTTTTTTCTAGAACTCAATCATATATCTCTCATCGTTAAGGCAGCGTTCGTAAGAAACGTTTTACCATTTTTTCTCCGACTCCCCAGATATTACCCTCTACAACCTCACAAACTTTACCTCTTTATGATATTAGTACAGATAATATAATTAGTTAATAGCTTCTGCCCGTGACTTCGTACGCGTGGAATGGTTATTTTGCGCTAAAACGCAGCGGAAGCCCTGAAAAGGAAAAATTACCCCGATTTTGCAACATTCTTCATTGCTGCTCCGCTCTTATCGGTCTTAACGTAATGATATATAGCCTATAATCTTCCCTGATAAATGAGCTATATAACACTGACCTATATATCCAAAGGGCTATATATCCAAGAGCTATATTTCCAAATCGGACCAGTAGTTCCTGAGATTACCCCTTACAACGTCACAAACTTTACCACTCTATAATATTAGTATAGATGTTTTCAATTTTATTTCGTGAAATAAATATTAGTTACCTTGTTGCAAATATACATTTACATCATATTTATCTTTGTTTCATTTGTTTTCTGAAACATCGATATATTGTTCGTAAACATCGATGTTCTTTTATGAACGATGTTGCATCCCTAAGCACAATACATATTATACCGCAGTAAAAAGGAAAGATGACAATAATGATATATAGGTCATTATTCAAGACGCAATTACATTCGTTTATAGAGTAAGCATAAAATCACAGTTAGTTATCCCAGTACTGGGATTACAGCACGACGACGACCATAGTGAATTGAAACTAACTGACATTTTCCAAACCATATTAATTGAATTTATAACAAACGTAGAATGTACCGTAATGAACACGATCCGAGTAACGACGTCTTGCTTTTTATAGGTCGAACTCCTCTGTAATAGGGTGGCGCTAGTGTTAATATTCCGGTCGTACCGGAAGTAGATGTTTAAATCATTCGAATACCATTTTAGTTTATAAAAATAAATTATAAAGGTCATATTAAGTTATAATATAAAATTAATTACATAAATAGAAATGATGACAGTAGGATACAATTTAGGTACCTGCAATTGCATATTGATGAACCATTTCAATAGATCCTGCTTCACCTTGGGCTCCAGTATGTCGACCACACCGCAGGCCTCCGCCAGCGTGCGGTGCGAGATGCCTCCCTTCGCGCCTCCTGGAGACACTGCCTTTTAACTTATTCCTAACTTGTAATATCACATGCAAACGCTATCATACTCATCATCATCATCATCATCAGCTCTTAACCATTTTCAGATACAGCGACTGCTAAAAACTACAAAGTTAAGTATCACAGTTGATGCAGAGGGTTTAAAAAAATTTAAATACTATGTATTCTTAAAAGGCTTCCTAAAAATCATTGTAATATGGTCTTATTTATACTCTCTTAAACTGTAAATACCAGGTGGGTGAATAAAAATATGTCATAGTTCTATTTAGACTAAACAACAGGTGATTTTCGCCAATTGATATGGATTCTTATCCAAAACTTTTGGATGCCCATGAAGAAACGCAAAACAAACATATGAAATGAAGTAATACATATACGTTTGAGAAAATAGTAAATGTAATGTTTACATTTCATTAGTATTTTTTGAAATATTTGTACTGAAACAATCTTTATACCAGTATGAAATGGCAGTATCGATTGTTTTGTCTTGTCTAGGCTATGGAATAATTTATCAAATTTAAAATATTCTTTTTACATTTTATAGTCTACTTACCAAGCAAGGTTATATATAGGCATATGGTATATCTACCATCATACCATGACCCTTAGGAATGTTAGAAATTGTTATACAGAATGTAGGCAAGAAAGTATATTAAGTGAGAATGAAGTCATTAAGCGGATTAAATCAATAACAATGTAAATAAACCCCCCCATCATTATTTGTATAATGCGTGTCATTAAAATTTTATTTTATAAGTATTTATATTAATAAAACTAGTATGAATATGATACTGCATATATTTATGAATAAAAAATTTGGTACAATTATTTCAATTTCATTTTCTTTATATTATTTTTCAAGATTTTCAAATTGTGTATATGTAAAATATGAACAACAAAAAAAAAAAAAAACTAAAAACTTTATGAACGGCTAAATTCTCGAGGTATAAAAACTGTAAATCTTTTAAAAATGTTACATGCACGATTAAAATTGGATTTAGCTCATAGTAGAAGTGCAACGACTCAATTGTCAGTATTTTTTAAACAGCCTATTGTATATAGATGCGTTATAGTAATTGTACATACCAGTAAATGCGCTTTTGAAGTCGGCCAGTATCTGCTGAGCCAGCTCGGTGCGTATCGCGTGCACGCGGTCGCGGAGAGCGCTCAGCTCGCGGATATCGCGGTACGATTCGAAGTGCTGTAGTACCTAACCATATTACATTTTTTATAGTCATTGATATCTAAATATGTTTACAACTCATTGAAATCACAGAAAACAACAAATTTTACAATATTTAAGCATGGAAATCATAGCTTTTTTATGTTCACCACTCTATAACACATACTCTATCTCTATCAAGTTAAAAATCTGTCACCAAACATCTAAAGTAATTAATGGTGGTAGAGCCACGCTGAAACTATTATTGGTTTCAGCATGAATGGGTCGGCTCGCCCGGGGTAGTACCACCCTCTCATAGAAAACCGATGTGAAGTAACAGTGCTTGCATTGTTGCGTTTCGTTCGGTCAGTGAGAGCGCCGGAGACCCATCTCCCCTCCCCTCTCCTCTCTCCTCTCCTTTTCCCTCCCCTAACCCTTCCCTCCGAAAGATGGCAACGCACTTACGACTCCTCTGGGGTTGTTAGTGTGCATGGATGGTGGTGATACCTTAAAAGCAGGTGACCCACCTGTTCGTGTGCCACCTATGACATAAAAAAAAAAAAAAATCTATTGATATGTTTCATCAGCTGTACTTGAAATCCAGTCCTGGTTAAATTTAGCGTGTTTAGCATTTTAGACTATCTGTTCATTTAATATCTGATAAGATTCTTGACAAACACTAAAATTTATAAAGTATAAAAAAACGGGAAAAAAATTATATTCCTCAATCACTGCCATTTCCCTGATTATAAAAGCGATATTTTATGGGGTGACTGTTATCACTGTATCTATTATAAACTTTGTCTTTTTGATTAAAAAATGCCTATATTATATAATGTGAGTGATTAGAGCCATACAGGATGTAATATTAAACATTTATTAAATCATATCGAAAGCATATAGCAAAGTTATAAAATCTGTAAATTTGTATGTAATAAAGTGAATTCAAACTCCTATCATATATAGCAGGAGTTTTGTATTTATGTATTATGTATCAAATTATAAGACAAATTATTGTTAATTAAAATGTGCAAATAGCAATAATAAATTAAATGCTCCATGCTAATAACATGATTTGTGCACACTGTAGACTGGCAATTACTAAAGTAAGATTACCTAATATTGCTGTGCAAATGTCACCAGGTTTTCATAAATAAATTACATTGATCATTTAATTATTTTCGCTATTAAATAACTCCACCATTATAAATATTATTTAAGAATATTATAATATAATATAGTATAATAAGTTTTGTTACTTCTTATTGATTTTTTTTAGTTGTTATTATGTAATGAAGTATTCCATAAAATAAAAGAGATTTGTTTGGTGTTCCCTATCTTTGAAAATTGAGGGAATACTTTTATAGAGGATCCAATGAATAAAGAAAATGAGAAATAAATAATACATTTATGATAAAAAGAGGCTACAAGTTACAACAACTCAAAATGGTTTGTGCACATTTTCATTGCGGCACCATCACTGTTACATTCTGTTATGTCAATATAACTATGTATATATTACCTACATTTGATGGAAAGTCATCCAGTGGTTTAACTGATGTTACTGTGTGTAACTAACTACCTAGTGAGTTCAAGAACCATGTCAAGCGGGGTTTAATATCTAAAGGCGTTAAATATTATAGGGTGGATCAATATGTGAACAATTGTGACGTCTGGAAATAACGCCCCTCCCTGTGCATCCACTAATAACGAATATAAATATTTATGTTACTGTAAAAATATATGACATGAAAATATAAACCAGATCGAGTTTGTTGCCTGTTCTTCTCGATGACTGGGCAGTTTTCCGAACCCGTGGTAGCTTCATAAGCACCTTCTTAGGGCCTAAATTGAATAAAGAATATTTTGATTTTGATGAAGAGCCAATTCAATGTCCACAGGTTCAAGCTAACAAATTTTTCAAAATTCAAGTACATATACCAATTTAAATAGTTAAGACTATCGGCTGTTTGTGAAGAAAAATGTGAGGAAACCTAAACCTGAGAAATTTATTTTGATATGACCAATACATTCTAGACTTGTGTGGTGATTAGGCCCATACCTTAGAAGAAGCCTATCACCTGTAGTGGGCCCCTGCAGGCTGGTGTGATGTGATATTTCTTGTGTCGTAGGTGTGAAGTAACTTTTAAATCCATATTAGAAGTTGAGATCTCTAATTGTTCTTATTTACCTCCATGGCCTAAAGAATTATTTACCTCCATAATAGCCTGCATTGGTAATGCAATTTCTTTATATTGTCGCTGCTGGGTCATGGATCTGAGTGAGTCGACACCTCCCACAAGCATGTGGAAATGGTTGAGTGCAGTGATCGCAGCAGTTAGGTTCGACTTGGCACAGTCAAGTTGTTTAATCTCTGACGTTATTTCACGGACCATGCTCTCACTGCGTTCTGCTTTTTTGTTTATATCTGCAACCTGAAAAAGAAGATATATGATGAGAAATAAATTTCTTTTTATTATTTAATCATAGGGTAAATAGTGTATCCATTACTTATTTCGAATTTCAATTTTAATGACTCGCAAGGTCCTTTATTATATATTGCCTGAACTGCCCGTTTTTATAATAAAAATATTGTAGTCTACCTCAGCAGCCGTACCTCATAGCAGAAGCCATAAGACATTAAGCTATGGATGTAAAAGTAAAATTGCAATACAATAAATAAGAAACAGCCCACAATTAAACCAGATAATGTCCATTAAATCATTTCACAACAATCAAGTTTAAGGCATTAATTTAAATACAAGTGAAATTTACCTGCAAAGCCAACTCTGCCATACATTTTTGTGCATCCACAAGTGCTATCTGCCCAGCTTCTCTCTGTTCAGCTTGCGCCCTCACCAGCCTCCTAATATCATGCTCCACTCCTGATAGTCGGAACTCACACTTAGCTACTGCACTTTCTACTCCTGACAGAGATTGCTCTGTGGGAAATACTCTGTTGATATATGCCACGGCATCAAACTGTCAACACAACATTATTTGTATTAGATCTCTCAGTACTCTTCTTTGTTATCACATCATACATTGGAGTATAATCATATGGCAGCTGTAGGAGACCAAAATCACTTAATATTAGAAACTTTCGTAGTATGTAGGCCATAATAGTATGATCAAATCAAATGAGAAATACATTAGCTATAGTTTACGTGTGTATGTATGTGTATACATCATAAAAAATAATCTCTAACCTACTGCTAACAGTAAACTATGTCAGATTTTGTTAAAAGTGAGAGTCAAACCAACACTTGCATCATTTCCACAGTCAGACAAACGTGTTACGTTTTGTAGTTGATACGATAAAAGTATAAGGGAACATATAGTAACATTTGCATGAGTTATCAACGTAGCTTAGATATTGCTGATCTTAAAAACGAAACGTACTTCATCACTATCGAATTGTTCCGTTCCTCCCATTAATTCCTCGATGCGGCTCATAACGGAACTTGGAAAGTTAATTTGGACCTCAGGGCCGTTCTCCTTGTCCTCTAAAATATCATTCGAATCCATTTTCAATTTAGATTCAACAAATCATACACGAACACAAACAACTGACATTTTTGCCAGTTCTTGACATAAATACCACAGGTTAGATCAACATTCTTTATTTTAGACTTGTATAACCACAGATTAACAGTAAAAGTATAGAAATCCACTAGGCCATTATACAACGTCTAATATAACTCGCAAAATCGCCTTTACTAAAACGTTGAGATCTCTAGGAGAGTCAAGTTAGACATTAAACATGAAGCAATAACTCGATAGTCGTCTTAAAACTACATAAGTAAAAGAATAATTTATAAATGTGCGCACATAACTTGATAAATAATGTAATTTAATTTTATTAAAACTTTGGCAATCACGAGGTGTCAGAATACCTTATTACTGAAAAACTAATTGTAAATTATTATTTATATTTTAAGTCGTAACAACAGTGTATCTTGTGTTCACCAAATCAATGTGCTTTGCCAAGGCGTGGAGCAGCGCCAGGCCGTGCGCGTCTGTGACTTGCTATATAGATAATTAGGTAGTATGTAATACAAACACCAGACATTTTATATTTTTCATTTATTGTCAAAAGTAAAACATTTTTGTAGAAGTCATAGCAATAGTTAAAAAAGTACATTCAACTTTCAAATGATCTTCCGATACACTTGAATAATGTTTTCATAAGTGGAAATTATTACAATATTCTATTTAAAAAAAATGAAATCCTATTATTACTAAATAATTAAAAAAGTGCAAACGCGGATGAAATCGAAAATTGCGGCTAGTCCTACTTTTAAAGAAAACTTTATTATCCACATGATATGTTAAGTGACTCCCAGCGATACCTATTTTAAACATACCTTCTAACAACATTAACAAAAAATCATACGAAAGTATATAACGTACAAAACTGTGTATTTCTCATTTTGACAGGGTTTTATTACTCCCACAAAATTTTGATATGCTTATTATGATTTAAATTTATAAAATACTCGAAAATGTTTCGTGTAAGTTAAGAGTCGATACACACACGATTGTACCTTAAGTAATGAAAGTACCAGTAATTAAGAAAGAAGCAAAAACAAATTCAAACTCAAATTTACCTCATAAAGACGAATCAGTAGCAGCCTCAAAGAAAGACAAAGTAGACATTCTATTACAGAGACAGAGCTCCGTTATCACATTGCTTATTAATTTTTAATGTGACATATCTAATGACCGTTCGAGGTAAAATCGATTTTGTACATGCTGTTGCGTCGTAATATCACGTCATCATCTTCTTACCCTTATCCTACTTAAGTAGGGTCGGCACAACATGTTTTCCTTTTCCACGCTCGCCTATCAGATGTCATCTCAGTCATCACACCTTTTATACACATATCATTTTTCACATCCATCCATCCTTTTTTCGGTCTTTCTCTACTCTTATACCCATCGACCGTCATACTCAAAGCTTTTCTAGTTACATGGTCTTCATCTCTCCTCATAACACGCCCATACCATGCTAACCTATCACTCCTTAACTGCTCTGTTACTGGTGCTGTTTTAAACTTCCTCTGATATATTAATTCCTAATCTTATCCATTCTAGTTACACCACACATCCACCTTAACATTCGCATCTCTGCCACATATAGTTTTCTCTCATCCGTCTCTCTCGTCGCCCAGCAGTCAGATGCGTACAACTTTACTGGTCATATAATAGTTTTATACACCTTCCCTTTGAGTTTCAAGGGCATTCGTGGGTCAAAAGCTGCACCGGACACTTTTCGCCATTTCATCCACCCTGCATTTATCCTATTCCTCAATCTTCATACTGTGCGACATCAGCTTTATTCCTCGATAATTGTTACAGTCCTGCACATCACCTTTATTCTTAAAGATAGGCACTATTACGCTATCATGCGAGATTTCTACCCTGCTGGAAACGGCAGGTATCCCTTACACCTCCGCCGTGAATAACGCTGTAGGTATTCAGGTGAAGGTAGCCACGTCCACCGCCCA
The DNA here is from genome assembly GCA_015888305.1 of Antheraea pernyi. Lineage (NCBI taxonomy): Eukaryota > Metazoa > Arthropoda > Insecta > Lepidoptera > Saturniidae > Antheraea > Antheraea pernyi. The sequence continues at coordinate 18,988 of MU161308.1, read as the reverse complement.
TCGCAACCTCACTCGTTTTCTTCGGGACAACCAGTGGGGCTATTTCACGCACTCTCTCGAAGAGGAGCGTAAACTACGGGTTGTGATCCGTAGAGTCCCCTCAGAACTCCCGACTGACGACATTTCAGACGACCTCAAGGAACAGAAGATTCCTGTTCGCGAGGTTCATCGTATGCGCTCTCCGCGCACCAGGGCTCCATATGATATGGTTCTCGTTGTCCTCGATCGCACCCCTCAGGGGAAAGCGATTTTTAATCTTACATCCCTTTGCGGCCTCTCCGGCGTCATAGTCGAGCCGCCGCGCAAAACGTCTGTGCCCTCGCAGTGTCACAACTGCCAGGTGTACGGACACTCCGCACGAAACTGTCGCCTGAAACCCAGGTGCGTTAAGTGCCTCGGCGACCACTCCACTAGGGAGTGTTCTCGCACGAAAGACGCCTCCGACCCTCCGAGCTGTGTTCTGTGCCGCGGCGTGGGCCATACCGCGAATTATCGCGGATGTCCCCGCGCCCCGCGCACAAAGCGCCCTCGATACCCCAGGCAGGCGTCGCCGTCTAAGACGGCCGCTGCCCCCGCCCGTCCTCGACCTCCGCCTCTCATGTCTCGAGAGGCCTTCCCGAACCTGCCGGGCACGTCTCGTGCACCGGCAGCGTCCGTACCCGCGACTAGTGCGCCCCCCCCCCCCTACCGGGCCCCTCAGGCCCCGTGGGCTCCTAAACCCGCGTCCCAGCACACTCCCAAACCTCCGGCGGCTAATCCTTCACAGGATGACCCCGCATACTCCTTTTCCCTATCGAGTATTGACTACGCAGGTCAACTACTCATTTTCCACGAGATCTCGGAGATCTCGGCGTACGAAGAGTGCTCTCGTAATCCGCTACTAGGTGCCGTCACGGCAATCCATAGATTTCCAGCCATCGCGGCTACACTACAACGGCTCGCGCGCGCAGCTGTTAAAAAATAAATAACTCAAATAAGATAGAGTAAATCGCGTATTTACGTCTATCTTCCCCTAAAAATAACCGTCAAACAATAATAATAATTTTTGTTATGTCTATTTTTAGACTTCGGTCCCGTCACCGTTAGTAAATTTAAATTCAATCTTATAAAATGCGTGTTGCGCCCACGCTTTTGTAATCGATCCCTATTAGCTCCCGCACACTTCGCGGTTCTCAATAATATCTCGAGCCTAGGTCGTCCCCGCGCGGAGCCCTCTTGATATTATTTTCGCGATACAGTGACTCACCTACATCACTTGAACAGACATATGAGATCATCTCTCTCACACACGTGCACATATATACACATGGTGGGAGGGTTTTGTTTTTTTTTTCCCTCATCGAACTGAATCGAATAGTTTTAGTTCGTTTCAATCCGATATACACGTATTCATTTGTGAATCATGCAATTTCGATTGTATGGTTCACAAATGTATATATGTATGAATAGCTTAGAATAGTTAGCTAGGACAGACGTGTCTTTTTCCAGGAAACAGCCCAAGCCGATAGGATTTTGAGAAACATAAGTCAATATTTAAAAATAAATTTCGCAAGGAGGTTGATTATTTTTACCTTGGCTGAATGATAAGGTAAATGTAGGTAATGGTATGTAAAAAATAAACAAATACTAAAATGTTATTTCAATAGTATTACGTTGTTGTTTTAAACGCTATGTGCCTGCTCAATTTTTATACTATATGAAGTGTATGTGTGTCATATTTTATGTTATGAGTAAATTCGTTTTATAAAGCTATCTATCTGCATACACTTGAGCGCAGAGTTATTTCTTTGACGAACTGAATGAAGAGCATTACGGAAAGCATTGACAAAGCGATTCCTAGTAAACCTAGATGTCGCCTATTGCAACAATGACTACCTATTTTATTCGAAGCAAGTGTATAAAGAGGATTAAATTACATTATTCCGTAGAGGGTTTTTATTACTAATACGTTTACTAACATATATGGATGTAAATCAGAAAAACAGTATTTTGTTGCGATTTCATAATGAAGTTTTCTTTTAGATATGGCATAGGCTCATTAAATGATTTAAAGTCGGGTGAATGAACACAGTTTATGAGCACGTTCCTATTGAACCATCATCGCTTTGGGAACTCTGTGCTTATAATGGCCTAAACACCAGTTTAGTAATTAACTGCGCAATATTTATATTATAACGTAACACCAGTGGTGTCCTTGTAATTTTAACTTTAAACATTGTGATCTAAGGTATTTTTGGAAATGAGTCTCTAAATTTGCATATTACAAATAACAAATTTACAGGTAGTTGGATAAAAAAACCTTGAAAGTATTGAAATCTTCCTTTCATGTAACAATGCGTCACGTTAAAAACAACTTTATTTGAATAATAATGTCATGTGCAAATGGACACGCACACTCCTTACGTCAAAGTGAGTGGAACGTTGCCAGCGAGATCGTACATTGTTTTCAGTTTTTTCTCAGCCGCCGTTGTGCGAAGTTGTTGTGCGCCGGCGGAGTGATGTGCGACCACGGTTCTATTGCAAACAATTCACTGTGTTATTTGTTTTAAATAAAACTGTGTTTTTTAACTAGTGTTCTTTTGTGAAGTAATCATGGCTCGGTTGACTGAGGAGATGGTTATTGCGCGATCAAAACAATCGGATCTATCGGCGATAAAGAAACTCAACTGCTGGTGAGTACCTTGTATAGAACCTCCTTTAACTTTTACTGTTTAAATGACTCAGGATTATTCACAGATTGCAGTACATAATAATTAGCGCGTAATAATAACCGTTGTGGTTTTTTTAAAGCGTCAATTAGTCTTGGTTTTAGGGCTATAGCGTGAATAATAGCATAGTTCCGTTCGTCCTGACCTTACCGTGGCGCAAGAATTGAATTTCCCTGTGCTGAGTATCTATATATTTTTATACCTGTGTGAAATTTCTGAACCAGGGAAGCGGAACGCCCTTGTAGCATTCAGGGACTCTTGTATAAAGTTGTACAGTGGTATTAAAACAAATGAGTGAATATTTAACTTACGCTTGTGTTGTCTGGTATTCCAAGGTGTTGTGTTTGTATTATACTTTTAAATGAACCCCCACTCTTCATAAAAATCTCTATTGAATACTTTTTCTCTTGTTATCTTGTTTCCCACAGCTTTACAGATTCTAATATACATTTTTATTACTTTTTTATTTAGGTAAATTTATATTATTTAATTAATGCAATCATTATCTGATCAGGCTAATTATACCACAAGATATGCCAAGAGTTCAGAGGTTCAAAGTGTGGCTTAACCTTGTCAGTGTCTTCTCATATACTATAATGAAAAAAATTATATTGAAACCCTTTGGTATAACAAAGTAGATTATGGTATATACAGTAAATTTATTGGCTATGATAAAAGCTTGGCAAACATGTAACTATCTAACTATAATTTGAAGTATAAGGATCCTACAAGATCATTCTTTTTTTTTTAATTTTTGTTTTACACCTTTAATAAGATTTGTTTATCACCTCATAAGCCAGTACTGATCAACTTTAAAGGAAATTACTCATATTACACTCTTTAAATATAGAGAAATTAAAAAAATATGATGTCTCAATTTTACAAACATAACTAGTGTGCTGGGTGGACATTGTCGAGCCTTCTACAATTAAAAAATATAGTCCTAATACCTAAACCTTCTTCGTGAATCACGCTATCTACAGGTGGAAACCACGTGAAAATCCGTTTAGTAGTCTCTTAGTTTACAGACAGACAGATGCGGCAGGGGGCTTTGTACTATTTAATGATGTAAATATTTAACATACAACACAGGACTGATAGAAATGGTACTTTCATTACTTAAAGTGTAGTTATATGTATAGACTCTTAAATTATATTACACAAAATATTTTTGAATATTTTGTAGAATTAAATCACAACAAGTATATCAAATCTGTGTGCAAGTAATAAAATCTAGGCAAATTGAGAAATATATATTATTGTTATAGTTATACTTCTTTTGGCGTGTTAGGGAAAAATGATGATTTTAATGGTGGTAGAGCCAGCTGAAGCTGTTACTGGTTTCAGCATGAATGGGTTGGTTCGCCCGGGGTAGTACCATCCTCTCATAGAAAACCGACGTGAAGTAACAGTTCTTGCATTGTTGCGTTTCGTTCGATCATTGAGAGCGCCGGAGGCCCACCTCCCCTTCCTACTCCTCTCTCCTCTCCCTGTCCCTCCCCTAACCCTTCTCCCCAAAGGGTGGCAACGCACTTACAACCCCTCGCATGTTGTTAGTGTCCATGGATGGTCGTGATCACTTAATATCAAGTGACCCACCTGTTCCTTTGCCACCTATGACATAAAAAAAAAATACTTGGGGCATTAAACTCTTTTCAGCGTAGAAAATGCGTTTGTCACCAAAACAAGTATTTCATTCATTTTTCATTTTCATTTCAGTCTCTTACAAAATAATCGATACAAATTATAAAACATCTACCACATCTGTCTGTTCGTGATAAACTCAAAAAACACTGAACGGATTTTCATTCGGTTTTCACGAGTTCATAAATTGATTCATGATAAAGGTTTATGTATATAATTTGTCGAGGTTTTTTTTTATTATTGGGGCGGGATAACGTCCGCCGTGCATACTAGTATATGCATAATCATAAAATAAATTTATAGAATCACTGCACAGAGATACTCTTGTATTTCCCATATTGGGAATTTTCTGAGGCAGGGGAGCCCAAACTTGAACTGCTGGGGTTCCACCTAAATATTGTTAGAGTATGATCGATCGACTCTTAAAGGTACGTGTAATGCAGGATTGTCGTGTAGCTATGTGTAGGTAACTCGGGAGTAGACGTATTGCCAGTTCGGCAGCTCCTGCTCTCCAGCCTATGGGTGATTGAAGGCACCGTGGGGTTTTAGTCCGTGCAAGTCGGACATACCCCACCCTCAGCTGCCCGGCTAGGGTGGGAATCCGTAGGGATTTCCCCATGTTAAAAAAAAAAAGGTGTAGGTAATTCCCGCCAGAGATCAGAACAGCTTTTGTTTCCGCTTTTTTTTTTCCACATGTATCCCGCGTCCCTTTGATATGGTCGCCTTTTGGGGTTAGTAGGGTGTTATTATAGTAAAAGAAGGTGAGGAGGGGTTATTCTGGTCTAATTACGGATCAAATAAATTTTACTTATTTATTCATTACATTTTGTTTTAGTTACCGTTATATATATATCAGCAATTTTTTCTCGAAATCAAGTCAAAAGGCACCCTCAATCGACCGTTTGAGCACACCTCGAGGCATGCCATATTTATGGCAGACAGTTTAGAATAATTACGTTTCTTACAGTCTGACATACCTTATTCAGTCAGTATCCGAGATGCAAGGCCACTTGCGACATTTCTCTTAAAGCCGTTGAGCAATCTCGAACAAGATGAATCATTACATAATGTCTACTGCATACCATAATGCAGGCGCACAGCTGTTAACACATCATGACTAATTCCGAAATGTGTGCTTGGGCCGTGAGGCAGTTTTGTAGGCTTTTCTAGTCTTATTTATATTACACGAGTTATATTTTAAAAAATCCCCTGTCTATATTGTTACGTATTTTTCGCAAGAGTTCATTTATGTTTTTTTCGCAAGAGTTCATTTATGGTTTTTTCGAAACAGTTCATTTATGGTTTTTTCGCAAGAGTTCATTTATGGTTTTTTCGCAAGAGTTCATTTATGGTTTTTTCGCAAGAGTTCATTTATGGTTTTTTCGCAAGAGTTCATTTATGGTTTTTTCGCAAGAGTTCATTTATGGTTTTTTCGCAAGAGTTCATTTATGGTCAGATCTTAATAAGTCGCTGATTAAATACAAAAGAGCCACAAACCAAAATTATTTCTTTCCAGAAACGTCATTCATAGTTTTAACAATTACTTTTTGTCTGTCGGTGTGTTTCAAGTGAAAACTCTTTCAGGCGCTTTGAGCGGTATTTTTGACAGGAGATAAATTTATTATTTCGCGTCATGACATGCTAGTCAGCGTGACCGGCCTTATTGCGTATTGCGCGGCTTGCGTCAGAATAGCGATGTGTATTACAGGGGCCTGTGTATATCTAATATTGATATTTTGTATTGAAATTGTGCAGCCTATCATATGCTTGATGAATTAATAAACTGTAGATAATTATTGTTCGGAGTACCAATAGATGTGAACACCTGTCTAATGATAATAATTTCGATTTACAAATTATGAAATTTAAATAATTCACACTATAATTAATTTAAAAATTCAAAGCAGAACACAATTATTCTATTGTATTGATTTTTCACTTCTGTCGGCAGTCCTTGTGACTGCCATGATTTTTCTTTTCTATTTGGGACCCTCTTGTGTTCAAAGAGATACGTATTGTATTCTGTGATCAAGATATACTAATGCAATATAGAGTCTACGATCTAAATAAAGGCGATGCAATTTATTTTTTGGTTTATGTAGTAGCGCTATAAACAAATAGACATTAGACATTCGAAAAACATTACCCTCGTTTTGTGGAGTCGAATACAAAAATGTATTATTTATGTTTCAAATTGGTGTCGGGTCACGTAATTCCATAGTTTCTTTGAGACTAGTTTCGATATGTGTGGTGCCGGAACCGCACGCGAATTAAACAGATTATCTACTTGTTCTGAATACTCTATACAGTAAGTAGTGTGTTTATATCGTTGTTTTATTTATAGTGTTCTCCCGCACCAATTCACTGCTTTAAATCTAATTATAGACACGTGTGTTGTACCTGTAACGTAAATAAATGAGTCGTAACATTTTAAAATGAGTTAAATCTAAATTTAATCGTTCATATAACATTGTTTTAACATTCACAGTTTTTATATACCGAGAACGAAGTTCAAATTTAGCCGTGCATAATTATTTTGTTATGAGTTTCATATTTTACTTGATCCATATCACTACATATAATAAAACAAAGTTCTCTGTCACGTCTGTTCGCGATAAACTCAAAAACTACTGAACGGATTTTCATGCGGTTTTCACCAATAGATAAAGTGATTAACGATTAAGGTTAAATGTAGCATTCGTTTCTAAGCGACCGCGACGCGCGACTTCGACCATTCAACTACGTGACCACTGTCGCTAGTCGCGAGGCGACCGCTAGCTTTCCGATGTCAGCGACGGCGACCGGGCGACGCGAAGTTTGTATGGGTGACGGTTGTGTTATTCAGCATATGTGTATGCTACCTTTAGGTGTATAATTTGTATTTTTTTTTAATTATCAGGGTGGACCAACGTCCGCCGGGCCCGTTAGTATTACCTTATGTAACCAAACCAATATCATCAGCCGTAAGAGACCCACTGCAGAGAACATTTCTCATGTTCACGTTTCCTCACAATGTTTTCCTTCACCGTCAGTCGATAGTGTTACCAATTTAACATTAGTTAATAATGTATGTGAATTTCGAAAAATTCGTTGGTAGAGGAAAGTGACCAAATATGGAATAGTATCCCTAATATGGAATATCCGCATGTCTCTAAAACTGAAAATCACACACGCAATAAATAATGATTGCCTCTATCTTTCTATGCCCATTTGCGCGTACAAAATGTACTATGTCACTCGAGTGAGCCCTTTCCTCATTGTGACAATGTTTTTTTTTTATATCATTGGTGGCAAACGAACAGGTGGGTCACTTGATGTTAAGTGATCACCACCGTCCATAGACATTTGCAACACCAGGGGAGTCGCAAGTGCGTTGCCAGCCTAGGTTAGGAGGACGAGCAAAGGAAGGGGGAAGGGGAAGGGAGGTGGGCCTCCGGCGCTCTCACTGACCGAACGAAATGCAAACATTGCAAGCACTGTTACTTCACGTGTTTTGTCGCTACCGCATAACTTTCTGACGTACGTAAAATATACGTATTTTTCGTAGAAAAAGTGCACATAGTATTGTTTTTTCTAGCTTCTAAAGATCGTTTACATGTTTTAGACGTGTTTGATTGTAATACTTTTTTTAACATAAAAATATGAAATTTAGTTTGGAGTCGTTGGAAAATCCAAATATGGGCGGATCACAGTATCCAATTATGGACTATTCCATAATTACCTGTCATATGTATTAGCTGACTTGAAGATCTTGATAATTGTACATTTTTCATATTTCATCAGAATGGCGGGCATCAACTTAAAGACATAGCGAAAAGAATGGAATTCAGAAAATATGGCGGAAGCTATAAAATTAGTAAGAGAGAAAAAATAGGTCATTAAAGAGCTGCAAATCACTTTGATGTGCCAAGATCTCCCTTGTTTTGATTATGCCAGAAAGACGAATAACCCCCAGAAGAAGTGTATTTTCTGTGGGTATACTGGTTTCGAATGACACTCATGAGGAAACATGAATCAGATTACTCACGTGTTGGTCTTAAAACTTGCACTGCTTTGGTCAGAGTCTGATACCTGGATTTGTGATTTTTGCAAATAATTTGTGTCCCTTTTTATATAATACCAAAGTTTTAAAAGAGTTTATATAAGTTGAGGTTAATTTTCGATAGTATCTATATTATTCCATATTTGGGGTACCTATTCCATATTTAGGTACCTTCATAATTATTTAGTCTTTGAAAATTTTTCTTAATTATAACTAATCAGTATAATCAACAACTGTTACAAAGCAACGTGCGAATATATTCTCTATAACATTTGTGCAAATTATGCTTAAAAACAAAATGTTATTCCATATTTGGTCACTTTTCCCAAAATGCCTGTGGACATCGGATAAATATTCCACCGGTCAAACCACTATACCATCACGACGATTTGTAATGTATGGTACGACTGAATTTGTAAAAACGGTTATTGTGAACTGCCCTACTGAATCTCTCATATCTGTGTTATTACCGTATATGGTTTGAATTAACCTCACCCGTGCAAAAAGAACGAATGACGTCACGCGTCTCAAGTAAGTAAATAATAGAATGGAGACACTCGGATCTAATTAGAGCCGTTGATTCACTCGTGAGTCAGATATATTTGGATCAGTACTCAGTCTATGAAAAACCACTAAAAATAAACTAAAATTATCGTCCGGTATGTTGTTTTATGTAATTTATTACAATCTACTTTAGATTCTGTTATTTTTGCTCAAGACTATTTCTTGCATTTATTGCCAGTATTTATTTAGGCGAAATGTTTTCGTCGCATCTAATGATTTGAATTCTTGGATTCATCTGGAACTATCTTTGAAGGAAAACGAAGTGAATATCCATACTTCCAAAGTATGTTTACAGGGCTTTTTGTAATCCTGGATAGCTGCCGTCGAGAGTAGTAGGGGCTATTCAAGTACCACAAAGGCAATTATTTTATTTTGTATGACATAGGGGATCTAAATCAAATCAAAATATACTACATTCAATTTAGACCCTGAGAAGGCGCTTATGAACGTCAAAGCTACCATCGGTTCGGGAATCAACCGAGTCAACGAGAAGAACCGGCAAGAAACTAGATCTGGTTTATATCTTCAAGTTATATATTTTTCCAAAATAGAAGTAGTTACATTGGTTTTTAGTCGATGGGACCTGTAAGGAGGTCGGACCTAAGTTTTACTGGTATTCTTTAGTTTTGTTTTATTTTTGCCATGTGGTGCCGGCAGAGTAGATTAGCACCACCCCATATCTTCCCGTGGGTACCGTAAAAAGCGATTAAGTGAAAGAGATAGTACTGACGCCTTGTAACTTTCTTGCCGTGATACTGTACCCTCTGTCTGAGTCATTCTCCGGTCGTAACGGTCCTCGTTCCCCTGGGTCCCGAAGAACAAGGATGAGTATGAGATTAGGGGTCAAAGTGGTCGCCATGGCCGAAATCGGTCGGAACAATCCCCATCATCAGTTCTATTTGTATTTAAACTGTGCTTAATACCTAATGACCTAACACAGAATACACATGTGGTTAGAAAATGTGAATAATGAATATAAATAACTACGATGCTTCATAAACAACTTTCAATTATATATTATAATCTGTGACGAGGCGGGTGGAAGCGGTCACGGCTCGTGGAACGAAACTCGTTAATCTATTTAGTTAATTGTTAAGAAACAAAAAGCCTTGTGTATAACAAAGGGACGTCAGTGATGTTAAACATTATAATTCTAGTTTGTTATCGATAAACTCTGCTTCTGTTATAACGTCGCTTGTGACGTGTGATTTGGTCCTCTCGTAGGAAATAATATGCTTAACGCTCGTCTGGCTAACTCTTAAGTACTCTGGTATTGAAAGTGAACGAATAATACGTAAAATGAACTCCTTTGACACTCGAATGTTAGTTGCTTTTCTAAGTTTGATATGTCGATAAAAGGGATAATAGAACGCTGTGAATAAACCGTTTGAAATTAATTGTTCTCCGAGTAGACAATGGACGTCGTACAAATGGTTGAAACGGTGGTTCAGCGGAACCCATTTTTAATCCTCGCCAAACTTTTTGGCCGCTCCAAATATGTTTGCGTAGAACACAAATGCAAGTATAAATACGTATTATATTATACGAATGAGATCGAGACGACTTATGAAAAAATAATAAATTTTATATTTCCATAATAAATCTTTAAACTTTTTTGTTTCTGCAGACTTTTGGTCCGCACCTTTTTCGGTTACCGTTTATTTTATTTGTTATGTGAAAAATCTTTGTAATTGTGAGCAACTATTGTTATTATTTTACTTAACTATTTTAGATCGGTTATTTAACTGAGATCATTGCCTTTATGGCAGCTTCATTTGCATCTTTTATAGCTATTTCTGAATTATAATTCACAATGTAAAGAAAGAGTGACGCGGAATGTACGTAAAACTTTATACAGGTGTGTTTACTTAATATTATTTAAAGATGAGTGTTGTTAAATATTCATCGATATTAGAAAGTATGTTGTCAAATCACATATGTATATAGTTATATAATCGAACCTGTAAAGCTGTCTAACGCTTCTCAGTTTAATATGGTCCTATTATTACCGAGCGAATTTGGGTTGTTCCTCACAATTGAATATAATGCTAAATCAAAAACCACGTCTTTTCTAGTTTTTAGTTTTCTTAGCAGTTACTCTTACAAGATATACATCCATTTACTGAATAAAATTAAAATTAATTAGTACACATATTATGAAGGTTATTTGGATTTTTTTTTATACCATTGGCGACAAACGAACATGCGGTTCACCTGATGGTAAGTGATCACCGCCGTCCTTGGACACCTGTGACTCGAGAAGAATCACAGATGCGTTACCGGTGTCTTACTCACACAAATGGTCTTACTCGTAAATATTTATACATACAGTAGCTGACCCGGAATGTGTCTCCCTAAAAACTATCAGGGTCAAAATAAATTGGAGTTGAAGAAGGAATTTATGAGATATCTACAACAGTCGGTCCTACAATTTACTTACATCAAACTAATTTAAAGCGCCATCTGTTCGAGACGGATGAAACTTGCAATTAATAATAATAATCAACATTGACAACTCTTAATGCCAACGTCTCATGAAGATCGGTTGAGTAGTTTCAGAGTTCATCGTGGACAAACATCATGACACTGGATTTTAGGATATATACAAATAAAGCTGAAGTGTCCGTTGTTCTCTCAAGATAATACCGAAAAAGACAGTTCGAACATAGTTTGGAGTTTGGCGTGGACAAACATCACATCACATTGAATTTTTATATACTTTGTATATTTAGTATTTCAATAGATTATTTAAAAAAATGCTGTTGAAAAGACTCATTGTCTTCATTTCTATAAATATATTGTGATGTGAAAATAAATTAATCGATTGTTGATATATCGATGTAAACGTCCGACATCACTATACCGGTTTTAGAGGTTTTACTTTCTAATGTCGTCTGCGGTTTTATCAAAATTATTATATTCATGCGCAGGTCATTGTTGGCTTTCAGGTTTCTCTTGTGACATGAGCTTTGACACACTCGCGTCAGACTTGCAAGTTGGGGCTTTGAACATTATTACCGTGTGAAAATATTATTGACTTAGCTAGTCTAGTATCACGTAAGCGCTAAAGGGATGAGAAGTCCATGCTTGGTTTATTTTAATGAAATGGGGGGGGGGGGGCGGGTT
>MU161307.1:27857-44445 GCA_015888305.1 Antheraea pernyi | reverse complement strand
TTATGTACACGCGTTAGAAGTTATACTTCTTTGGCGAAACAAAAAACAATATTTTCAAAAATTTTTTCCTTCGTCTTATTCTACGTTTGTGGAAAAAACGACACTAACAATAGAAAAAAAAAGGTATTTAATACATTGAAAGTCTTAATACAAAGAAACAAAATGTTAACTATAGCTAACCTCAGGGTGTCGGTTTTTCGTGACGGTGTGTGCGCGCACCGTAAAAATTTACTCTCATCATTTTTCCCTAACGCGCCAAAAGAAGTATAACTTCAATAGCTTTGTGATATTTTATAGCAGATAAAAAATATATGATATATGTACGTATATGTAATTTAAAAAGGTTTCATCTTGTCACAAAAAATAATAAGAAATATCAAATTACAAGATAAGATTATTTTGCGCCAACACATCCTCAGGTCGGCCATCTTGAAAAATGAAATGATTCCTCCCGAAGTTCTTTTCATACATAATGAGAAAATAAAACGAACGGTATAAAAATCAAAGGTTTCGTATTGTAATTTGGAAAAATAAAATATAATTTACGCACGAAAACAGATAAGTGTTCGGGAAGAAATTTTATTACGAAATATATTCAGTTTATTAGTGTAAAATAAGAATGAAATGAGGGTACAAGTCTAAAGGTACACGGCGTGTTTTACGCAAGCGACGCGATTGTGTCGCGTCCAGGGCTGTCATGGAGAACTTATTTATTTGCATCGATAATGTTAGTGCGTTTGAGAAAATACTTTTAAAGGCTTAGAAAAGTGCTTTGCGAGTACCTTATTAAAAGCTGCAGACGTAGCAATGGTGGCTCAATAAAGAAGGTTACATCATTTGAGTAACATTTTAACAGCTTTGAAAAATGCTCTGCGAGGTACCTACTTATTTAAAAACAGCAGACATAGTGATTGATGGTGGCTCAATATACCCTACAGAATTTAGCTTATTTTTCTGTTAATTGAGGTGTCAATTGATGTACTAAATTAGTTAAATGAGTAGGTTTGTTTGTCATTCAGAATAAAGTTGTTTTTGTATATTATATGTAATCATAGTGATTGATGGTGGCTCAATATACCCTACAGAATTTAGCTTATTTTTCTGTTAATTGAGGTGTCAATTGATGTACTAAATTAGTTAAATGAGTAGGTTTGTTTGTCATTCAGAATAAAGTTGTTTTTGTATATTATATGTAATTAAAATGATAGAGATCTGTCCTTAGACGCGAATCATTCAAAAACTACTGAATGAACTACCATAATTAATTTTTTTAAAACTAATTTATAAATTAATTATTGAAGTTTCAGAATCCACGATTTTCACTAGCACTCTATGCGTTCAACGATCTTGTTTTCTTGAAGTGGAAAAGTGGGGCAAACGATTTGGTGCGTATTTTGTTCAGTTCAGTTATTTCAGTCCTTTTTATAGACCTTGTAATATGCACGAAAAGTGTCATTATGATCGCTTTACATGTTAATGTGTGAAAGCGTAACAAGCAAACGAATTGGGGTGTAAGGGGTGTCAAATAACATCATAAGACTTGAGATAGCCAAGCCAACCTCACCCACTCACGTGGTGCACCCTGCTGAATAACGAACGTGGCAATGGCGAAAGCGGGCTGGTAGGGTTTTACAGCCTGACTGGGTCGCAACTACCATGTGTATATATGGCGAAAAAGCCCGTCATAGTGATTCGCTTCTGCGGGTCGCGCTTCGGGATCAGCCTATGCATATCCAGCTTTTCGCAGGCCGGCATGACAGCGGCGACCGGCGACGGATAGTGTGTCACTCGGTGGTCGCCATTGTTTTTGCAGTGTACTATGTTTACCACCAGTCATAGTAGAAAAAACTCTCATTAGCACTTATAATATTAGTAAGGACGATAATTCCTATGTGAAGATGTAACACCGGAAAAAAAAAATTATTCGATTTACGATATTGAAATCGCGATTTTATAATAATAGTTGATAAATGGGAACAATAATAATAAAAATCAATAGTAAACAAGATATCAAACTATAACACAATCATTCAGATGATAAAAGCATGTTAAAAACTGAGCGCAATAATTATTTAAATCATTGAATCATTTTGAATTGAGCCATCGGCGCCGCAAAATTGATGTCTCCTGCTCTGCCGAGCGACTTCCAATTTACCCCTACTCCGCGGCTGGCTGTAATACGTCAATAGATGGATGAAAAAATTTGAGCCGATGGAAAAATAGTTTGGAGCAAGCACAAAGCGTGGAAGTAAATTAGTGTTTATTAAATTTGAGTTAAAAACTTTTTAAGCATAACAGAAAAAAAGAATTTATTATTATATATAAAAGTGTCGACCCTATAAATCTCAGTATATTGGTCTCTGATCTGCGTCGAATATCACACGCTTGCCAGGAACAAATGAACATGCAACCACTCGCAGGAATCCTATAGAGTAAAGACATGTTATTCGTAATAACCTAAAAGGACTGAACTGATTATCATAATATTGGTCTTTTCTACCTCGCTTTAGGTTTCTTTTGAAGTGAAAAATTTAGCCGCGTTAAGCGATTAAAAAAAAAGATTTATTAGGGATGGAAAAACAAGGGTACGCGTTACCGATGACCTCGACATGCGACGCGTAGTATATGTGTGTACATGTAATTCCAGCAGAAACATAAATGTGAAATGAGAGCCAAGTTCCAAAGCAGAGGTGTGCCGCGCACCCTTGAGCTAGTTGTCAAAATGGAATCGGCTGATTGCCTTAAGCGCTCGCCTTAGTAGTCCGGTGAAGCTGTTAAGACCTTGCCAGGTCAATAGCGTAATCAGTTCGAGAAAAAAAAAACATATAAAAGCAACCCTATCCGAAGGGTGCTATGACCTTGACAAATGAGTATAATAACATATTGTATTGCGGTATTGTATTTACATCAATAGCACCGCGATGCCTCTGCGGTGATATTTCAATTAAAATATATAAAATTAATTATTTGCTTGCGGTCCGTATAGAACATGGCGACGTGTGGAGACTGTGTTATGACTTGCTTGGTCAATAGCGTGGTCAGTTCGAAAAAAAAAAAAAAGAGAGCCAAGTTCAATATTATGATATACGCCTTGGTTGTTGACTTCAACGACAAAAGAAGTGAGATCTAAATGGGTGCTAAGTTCAGTGGTCAGTCCTGAGATTAATTTATAAGAACATACAGTATGTTATAACAACTTAAAATGTCATTTATGCTTATAACTTGGGATAATATTGAAGCCCAAGGTCTAGTTTTAGTTCTACAATATATATATTATATCTTCCGTGTTTTTACGTCAGAAACGTTGCAATGAAAGACATAATAAGGAGTTTTAGGCGGGTTCCTGGAATGCCATAAAATGGTCTTTATATTGTATCCATAATTTTGTGTTATATGGTGTAATGTTGGTGGTGCTTTACGTAACATAGTTTGGCTATTGTACACACGTGAAGTGGATCGGAAATAATACCACGGAGCTTGGATTCTGACTTGCCACAAAAACTCCCAGGAAAGTTCTAACAAGATGGCCACCATCATTTTTTTTAAATCGTAGTACGGCAAAGTGACTTTACTTTTCCTGATGGTGAGCACAGTATTATCTAAAAACAATGGCGACTACCGAGAGACACACTATCCCTCACCGGTCGCCGCTATCATGCCGGCCTGCATAAATGTCTCTTCACGTTACGCTTGAAGGATATAATAGGAAGGAGGGAACACACCGGCCGGGAAATTGTTCCACAGCTTCACGGTACGGCAGAGATAAGAAGTTGCGAACTTTTTAGTTCGTGCCCAGATAGGATTTACCGTAAAACTATGGCTATATATATATATAAATTATATATCTTCTTAGTTCATTGAAATTATATGAACTTGTAATATCGATACTCACTTGACAATGGCAGTAATAGTCTACTAGAAGACTGGTTGCCAAAAATGAAAGTTTTGCGTCTTTTTTAAATCTCGCTTTAAGAAGATCTAATGGAAAAGTATGAGTAAAATATCTGATGTTTATTAAGATCGCGATTCTGTCACATATCGGCCGTAATTTAGCGTCAAATTACGATACTATAGCTTTAGATAGAAACTAGATAATCTGGTTTCAGGTTTCCTAAGTTAGAGTTTTTACCCCCTAATTTAGGAGATAAATAAATAGGAAGGATTTTTTGAAATAGTTTATATTTTAGCGATATTTTTATTTACACAACGGAGTCTTTTTTTACGTGGGGAAATCTTACATGGATACGCCACGCTCCTGGGGGAGAGAGCGGGTAGTGTAGCGGTGTACCCTTATCCGCCATAATGGGACGATAAGGAATGTCGCTTGCACTTCAGCCTTATGCTGGGCCTCCTACGTTAAAGAGAGACAGCCTGATACACCCAGACGGTCTCTAAGATGGTCGAACCGGTACAGAGAAGAGATGGATCCAACGACCCATCTCCCCTTGGTCCGGCAAGGACGAACGTAGATGACCGTAGATTGAGATAACCCAATCATCCCAATCCATTTAGGTGGTAGAGCCACGCTGAAGCTATTATTGGTTTCAGCACGAATGGGTCGGCTCGCCCGGGGTAGTACCACCCTCTCATAGAAAATAGACGTGAAGTAACAGTGCTTGCATTGTTGCGTTTCGTTAGGTCAGTGAGAGCGCCGGAGGCCCACCTCCCCTCTCCTCTCCCCCTCCCTCCCTTTCCCCCAAACAAAGGCTGGCAACGTCCTTTCGAATCCCCTGGTTTTGTTTTGTCTATGGACGATAGTGATCACTTAACATCAGGTGACCCACGTGTTCGTTTGCCTGCTATGACAAAAAATGAAATAAAATTCACATATATTTGATTTTACAATTCCAGTTTCGAACTCGAGTGTCAAGCTGCATTATCTATTTACATATAATATTGTTATAAAATCAAATGCGAATTAAGTTTTCTATTGATATTATACAGAGTTTAATGATGGTCCTATTTATATTATAACGTAACGTTGGATCTTATAATCCTTCAGGTAAAATGTAGAGTTTATTTAATATGCAAATGTATGAGTTTAAAAATTCAGAACCAGAAGATTTTTAAATAATGCTTGAAATAGTATATAACTTACAAATAAAAAATGGCATAAAACATAACTCATTCTTTTTTATTTGTATTACTGAAATTCGACAATTTTTATTTTAGTTGGATTTACAATATCACTATTTATTACAAAACAAAATCCTCTGCCACGTCTCTCGGTCTGTTCACGATAAACTCGAAAACTACTGAATAGATTTTCATATGGTTTTCATCAGTAGATAAAGTGATTCGTGAGGAATTTGTCAAGATTTTTTTTTTATCAGGGTGGAACAATATCCGCCAGGCCCGCCAGTTTACAATAATTGTAACGATTTCAGGAATTTTCGATTCACACTATTCAGGGGTAATTATTTTTAAGAGTTGGTAACACTGCCTTGTTTCCTAGAGAGCGATATTTGACGCAGTTACGTCTAATAGCGTTTCCGTCATTTGCATGTCGTCCATCTTTACGGTGCTGAATAATCTTTGAACATCATTTGAATAAAGCGGTACAAAATGAATCAAAACTGGAACAACGGAGGGTTTACACATATTTTTAACCGATTTCACAATACAGGAGGTTCTTTAGTATGGATGTATATATTTTAAACGTCTGTTACCATACAAGTTCGTCATGTGTATACCAATTTCGATCTTAGATTACGAATATACTGATGTGACTCCGAGTGATGTAAGAGGAAGTCCTCAAAATCAGATAGGAAGTATCATATATATTAATACGTGAAGCCTAAACTATGTACCCCTTTTTAAAGGAATTGCGTGAACGGATGAACGTGAAACTTGTCATAGTTAAAGTTTATATCGAGGAGAAGTGCAGAAAGCTATTTATTTTATATAAAATGCATTAGAAGTACAATATAAAAATTAAAATATGCATTACTCACACTACTGCTTCAATTTTACACAACATATACACACATGTAAATAAAAAAGACATTTTGACATCTGTCAATAAAGGACTTCAAAAAAGGTTGTGAAGGAGGTTGCTACGCTCGACTGTATGTATTATTTTACTCGTACGTTCCAATTACCCTTTTTCATTCTACATTCTACAATGATATTATAACATAATACCCTTTGACAAAAGAACCCTAATAAGATTCAAACTTTAAAAAATGAAAATGAACTATGGTCGAATGTCGACCACTGGGCGCCCACTAGTATAATAAAATAGATTCATCAAATATCGTTAGCAGCTAAATAAATTCATTTAGTACAGACAAAAATCTAATAGACTAGTCATACTAACAGATAGTAATGCCATAATCACAGTCCACTTGGAAATCGCACCTTTCTCTTCCGCTTTATCTATCTTTCAATAAATGAGGGTGGAACACTCTGGAAAGCTGACGTCATTATTCGAACGATTTGACAACGCTTGAGACAGTTTACTCTTATAACTTCATTGCATTTCGTTCTCACGGTTGATGAGTTTCTTGAGGGATTCTTTGTTTAGTATTGTATCTTCTTATAAACCGAAGATATACCCAAACAGTTATCATAAATCTATTCCACCAATAACATTTTTTGAGACCAAACAATTACTATATCAAATAGACGTTATCTTTATCAGAACAATGAAGGTAACATCGTCTAGAAGGGTTAAATGGTATAGATTTTAAGGGATAGTAGAATGTGCTACAAAGCCCATTGTCTTGTTTAAGTGTGGTTACACACGCGTAGCTTTAAAGCTTATTTTACATGGAAACTTGTCGCTTATTATGAATTTACCCCTTATGTCTGAGTGTGGTTCCATTGCGGAAGGTAATATTTAAAAGTAAATATTGTATACTAGCTCCTGCCCGCGACTTCGTTCGCGTGGAATAGTTACTTTGGGTTAACGCTAACACGCAGCGGAAGTTCTTTAGAGGAAAAAAAAACCTATTTTGAAACATTCTTCATTGGTGCTCCGCTCCTATTGGTCTTAGCGTGGTGATATATAGCCTGCAACCTTCCTCGATAAATGAGCCATATTTATTTATTTATACATTATGCCTTAAATACGCAATGGCGGACTTAATGCCGAAGGCATTCTCTACCAGTCAACCATTAGGTGATGCAGAGATAAATGTTGGTAGGTTTAAAAGGAGAAGTTTTTATAAAATTATGTTTAATCTATTTAATATAACAATATATAAATAAAATAACAACACCGATATACTACATATATACAATACATACATATAACAACATCATACATAAATAAAATTATAATAAGTCAACATCAAGTACTAAATACATCATTAACCAGATAATTCTGCTAACTGAGACTGGTAAAGCCGACGTACCCTGTCTTTAAAACTGAAACGGTTAGATGACATCCTGATATAACACTTAAAGAATGTTTCATATCGGACCAGTACTTCCTGAGATTACCCACAACGTCACAAACTCACAAACTTTACCTCTTTATAATATTAGTATAGAAGTATAGATTATATTATTATACTAGCTTCTAATGAATATAATTTACTAATATAGTGTTTCGCAACCTGGGTTGTTTTATATCGTAGACGGCAAACGAACAGAAGGATCACCTGATGTTAAGTAATCGGCGCCATCATAGACACTAGCAACACCAGAGGAATCGCAAGTGCGTTGCCAGCCTGTGTTTTGGGCGAAGGGTTAGGGAGAGTGGTGAGGGGAGGGGAGAAGACAGGAAAGGAGAGGTGGGCTTCCGGCGCTCTCACTGAGCGAACGAAACGCAACAATGCAAGCACTGTGACTTCACATCGGTTTTCTGTGGGTCGGATGGTAGTACCCCGGGCGAGCCGACCAACTCATGCTGATACCAGTATTTTTTTTTATGTTATAGATGGCAAACGAACAAGTGGGTCACCTGATGTTAAGTGATCACCACCGTCCATGGACACTAACAACACCAGAGGAGTTGCAAGTGCGTTGCCACCCTTTGGGGGGAAGGGTTAGGGGTGGGAGAGGGAGAGGAAAGGGTAGGAGAGGTGGGCCTCCGGTGCTCTCACTGACCGAACGAAACGCAACAATGCAAGCACTGTTACTTCACGTTGGTTTTCTATGAGAGGGTGGTACTACCCCGGGCGAGCCGACCCATTCATGCTGACATCAGTAATGCTTCAGCGTGGCTTTACCACCTACAATGTGTGTTTCAATTATATGACACATTAAAAAAAAATCTTATATAAATATCAGTGTTTTTATCTATAATCATTCGATATGGTTGCTTGGTGTTCCGTTATCTTTAAAGTCTATGAACCCCTGTACTAATGTAGCATCATAAGTACTTAAACGATTTAGACCCATTTTTGACGCTTTGCTATTTGCTATTAACAGTTCACTAAAATCATAGAAGTTACGTGGGAATCATCACACTAACTTTTTTGACACTAAATGCTCGAAATTATGATAAACTAGGTCCATGTTTCAGACTCAGTGGAACCAGTTACAGTTTTTTAGGTAATAAGTAGATATGTGCCGATTAGTCGGCGACATGTCGGTAAAGCCGACTATCCGGCTACTATCGTAGTCGACGATTAGTCGGCAACAAGCGACGACTATCTGGTTTCTTACTTTTTATATATTTGCCAGTAAAAAGTATGTAAAGGGAATTACATTCAATAAAAACCTTGATTGTTTATTAATATTTATTATATTATAATTAGTTTTAGACGTTATTAAATGTAAAGCAAAGCGATCTTTGATAATCAGTTTCTAAAATTAATTGCTACTAAAGAAAATATGTCTATGACATTTATGATATAAAATTAGTATTTCATGAACATACAAATAACATAATATAAACACATTACCGATTTCCCGGACTGTAAATTTAAGCGCCATGTCAAGTCAACAGTGATAGATTCGTGGAAAAAATGTGAATATTAAAATTAATTATATATAGTAAAATGCCGCATGTTGTGCCATGACGAAATAACAATGGAAACGCGCCAACTGTCGTGATTTATAAGCCCGTGCCAGACTGCGGGCGTGTTATGAAAATATTTAATTATTACTCGCCAGTTTCGGCGAGTCACCGCGCGATACAGTGTTGCCAGATGAAAGGCGATGAAAATTACACGGCCGGCTTGAAACTTTCATTAAATGTTACGCAATTTGAGATGAAAAGTTTCGCACGGTCATTCTCATTTTGGACGGTATTTATTTTTTCATATGTTTTCAGTGTTGTAACGTCTATATATATAAATAAAATTGGAGGGAGAGACCGTCTGAGCTAATTAAAGTAAGGTTTATACCGATTTTAACGAGATTCTTACTTGCAGATACTTATATAACAAACAAGCGGGATGCTAGATATGTGACTGGAAAGCAACCACCAGATATACGTTAATTCGAAGCGATGGTGTAGGTGGTAGAGCCACGCTGAATCTATTATTGGTTTCACCATGAACGCGTCAGCTCGCCAGGGCTACTACCACCCGACACACAGAAACAACGGCGTGAAGTAACAGCGCTTACATTGTTGCGTTTCTTTCGGTCAGTGAGAGTACCGGAGGCCCACCTCTCCCGCTCCCCCTCGTCCAAACACAGCCTGGCAACGCACTTGCGACCCCCCATGTGTTGCAAGTGTCTATGGACGACGGTGACCACTTACCGTCAGGTGACCTACCTGTTCGTTTGCCTCTTATGATATAAAGAAAAGATGATGGCTGAGTTAATATGGTGCTCGGACACCGTGTCGATGGACGTAAGTTCATATCCTAGCAACTGCGGCGTGGGTTCCAGTAAGCTAGCCCCAACTATAGCGGAAGACGTACACCGTGGGGCTTAGTCCGTGCGAGTCGGACCCCGAGATTGGAGTAGAATCAGGGGTATTCTGGGTGTACAGGAATAAATACTAGGTAATACCACCAGAGAATAAGTATTTTAACCGACTTTTTTGACGAAATCTTAGTCTCATATAGTGGATTTTATATTTTAATCATAATTTTCTGTTATTTCACTCCATATTTTGTAATATTGGTGACATTTTACGTAATGTAGCTCGGTTATTGTGTATACGTGAAGGGGATGGGAAGTAATTCTTCGGACCATGAATTCTGAGATGTCATAAAAACTCCCAGGAAAGTTCTTGCAAGAGACCCCCATCTTGTTGGATCATTGAAATTATCACAAAACACTTGTAATATACTGTAATTGTACTCGATAATGGCAGTAATAATCAAGAAGAAAATTTTCACCAAAAAAAAAAACATAAAAAAAATACAATCGAATTAAAAACCCGCTCCTTTTTTCATTTATCGTTTATATTATATATTATTTATCGTTTATAAAAAATAATAATGGAACACAATAGTAAAATAAAAATTAAAAAATCGTTAGCGACTCCATGCCATCATAATAAAATATTTCCATTCAATTAAGTTTTTGCGAACTACGATAGCGGTCATTTTTCACTTCGATTGATTTCATTCAATAATATATCTGTTTCATGACAAAACTAGTTTGTATTTGTGGCTTCGTGTGCATGTATAACTATTTCATAATTGTATAAATTAAATTTGGTATATTGTATTGTTACGGCAGTCGGTAAAAATGCAACTTGCATCGAAACAAGACAAAAGATAAACAGATTTACTAACACACATTTACATTGTTATCACACTTGTGCCTTATACTGTTATTTTCGCAGACCACTTGCAGGTTTCTTCTTTTTATTTCCCCTTGTATTCGCCCTTATGTCCCTGTTCTTGTCGTTTATAATTTTTCTCGGACGCTCTGTGACACGCTTATATACCTCACATAACGGAGGGTGGAAACCTCTGGAAGGCGTGCGTAATTATATGAGAGCTTCTATAATTTTGAACGTGCTATCTTGAGAACCCTATTGTTAGCTTATGATAGTTGGAAGTTGCCAATAATTATATAAAAAATGTGTACTTATTACCACTCGATTGAAGTGAAAGCTTATAAAACGTTCAAATTCATACAAATTTATCGCTATGTGAATATACATATTATTTTTTTATTTTTATAATACGTAGTAATTAAAATTTATGATATAGTATACGTGTTTGATGACGACTGGAGCCGAGTATACACGATGTAGTGCGTCACTGACCCGAACGCGCTTGATGTCGAGTGGAGTCGATTAAACCCGATTTAGAGTCACTGCACCGAGCGTAATGGTTCACTTTTGTTAATTGCTCGCGACGTTCAAATAAAATGTATACTTCAATAAAAGTATACGACTATAGTCGAATTATAGTACGTGTATTTGTGAACAGAGCGTGCATATATCTAAAGGAATCATTTTATAATATCAAAGCTCTAAATTCAAACGGAAATCATTACATAGTATAAAACAAAGTCCACTGCCACGTCTGTCTGTCTGTCTGCTCGCGATAAACTCAAAAACTACTGAACGGATTTTCATGCGGTTTTCACCAGTAGATAAAGTGATTCATGAGGAAGATTTAGGTATATAATTTATCAAGGTTTGTTTTTATAATCAGGGTAGGACATTGTCCACCGGGCTCGCTAGTTAAAGAATAAAAATATATCAATAATCTATCATATAACAAGAATGTAAATGTAAGAGATCTGTATTTTTTAGATTAAAAAAAAAAATGTTGGAGGTATCTAAGAATAAGTAATAAAATACACATCAATCATTTTTAGAAACGTCTGTATCTCTGTTTGAACACGCATCACTGCCGAAGTTCACGATAAAACCTCACCAAGATAATCATTCATAAAGCATTTTGTATGTGGTAGAGCCACGCTGAAGCTACTAGTGGTTTCAACATGAATAGGTCGGCTCGCCCCGTGAAGTAACAGTGCTTGCATTGTTGCCTTTCGTTCAGTCAGTGAACGCGCCGGAGGCCCACCTCCCCTCTCTCCCCTTCCTCTTCCTCCCCCTCCCTTCCCTCAACACAGGCTGGCAACGCACTTGCAACTCCACTGGTTTTACTGGACTATGGACGGTGGTGATCACTTAACATTAGGTGACCCACCTGTTCGTTTGCCTCCTATGATATAAAAAAAATATTCGAGTAATATTTAGTTTTGGTTTCATTAAAATCGGTTCATTCTATCAAAAGTTATTGTAATTTTAATGAGGACGCGACTTAAGTACGAGAGAAAAGTAGATAATTAAATGGAATTAATACATTCGGATTATTTTATTAGTCATTGTTTTTTTACATTAGGTTGCACAGTTATTAAATATAACATTTTCCCAGATGAGGGTAGGGAATTACAAATAAATAAATCAACCGTACAACGGAAGTATTATGGGGCATTGTAGGGTTATACATCTACGATTTAAAGAATATTACTTCCGTCGTCTACATTACGTTGTAATTACAGGCTGCAGTTTTGTGTTCAAAGATGGCACAGTACTGCAGACAACTTGCACTTTCATGTAGTCGCTGTCTTTTAATGAGATGTGGGCGTCGATCCGACTTAAATCAATTAGCAAAGTATCGCAAATAATCAGTTGTCCTCTTGTTTGCTCATTGCCTTGTTCTCGTTTCAACGTATTGGTTAAAAAGAAAGTATTTTTGGGGTCGATGAAATTTCCTTAAAAAATAATAATAACATTGCATGACCACGCTATAATTATATTGGTTAAATCAATTCTGAAGCATTTAGATAATTGAGATTAAAATAAGAAAAGAGCAGATCTATAGACAATTCTTAACAAACATATTTAATTTACATTATTAACAGTGTCTTTATGTCTTATATTTGTTGGAGAAGGTAAAAACAGGGAAATATAGAATTTTGGGTACTCTATCATTTTCATTTAAATTTAGCTAGGAAATGGTATCCCACCTCATGTTGAGAACTGTCTTCAGCTTATAGCTGTGTATGTATGTACCTTCAATAGATGCACATGGTTAACGGTAGTCATAAAGAGTTACTTTTGAGAATGTTTCGTGTGGCATTTATATATATTGCCAACTACGCCATACGAATTAAAATATAGAACCGTGACCACTGCTGCTTTCTGGTAGAAATAGGTATGCTTGTACAGGCACTCCTATTCCTTAATTTCTTTACTCTTCTACACATTTCTCAATTACTTAATGTTTCTACTTAGATCCAGCATTTTTATTTCTTTTATTATTATTTATTTCTTTGTTTTATTTCTTCACGAATTATTACTGACTATGCTTCAATTTCAATATCGGAATATCAGAAACAAAGCGAGAAACAAAAAAAAAACATGTTTTCTAAAATTTTATTTTATTCGAAACTTAAATAATTATTTCATACGACGATTTTACTTACATTATATTTGACTTACATATTTTCCAATAATTATAATTATTAACGTGATCTTGAATATCCTAAAAAGCGTATGTGAGTTTCTTTAATTGTTACGCTTCCATGTCTTATGTGAGTCGCTCATCCTGTCTAAATTAAATTATGCTGATGTTGTGTATGACTCCTGTCTTCTTAATAAAACAAAACGGCTTATACAAAGGGTACAGAATGCCTGCGCGCGTTTCTGTTTTCATATTCCACCACGAACTCATATTACGCCTTTTCTAAACCAAGGACAACTCCTAAAAATGGAAAATAGGAGGCAGTTACACCTAGCCACACTATTATTCGGTGTGATAAAAACCGGGAAGCCTGAATATCTTTATGAGAAACTAGTTTGGGCAAGAGATCTGAATAGTTACAGAACTCGAGCTTCTAAGTATATGTTATGTACTCATCGCCATGTTACCACCTCATTTCGAGGCAGTTTTAAGTTTGCTGCTACCAAATGCTGGAAATACCTACCCCCTCCAATGCGCAATCTTAACGCATTACTTACATTTAAAATTAATTATAAAAAGTTTTTATTATTATCGCAATGTTTGTAAACTAAAGGTTTTCATCCAATTTGAGTTGCATATATATATTTTAGACACGCCTGCAATTGCATCTATTGTATGTTGTTTTATGTATCCTACTTTTTTATTTCATTAATTTCCCCTATATATATTATTACCTCTTTATGTACCGTATTATTTTTTGTACATTACTTACTCTCCCTATATATATTATATTTTATAATTTTAATTAGTTTTTTACGCACCGTGACTTGCATTGGGTTTCAGCTGAAAATCAGCGCTTAGTGTTTCTCATAACGCTAGCATATGCTGAGCTGGACACCATTTCATAATGCACAGATATGCATATTTTTGTCCATTCTTGTATACTTGTATTTTATGTTGTGCTTTATAAATAAAATATTTCTTTCTTTCTTTCTTTCTTTTCCCATTTTATAATAATTAAGTTAAGATTAAGACCCTAAATTGAATAATTTTATGAAAATTTCGATAATAATATATTGCTACGATCCGAACAGAAGTTTCACGTGAGTCGTGATTTTATAAAACCACGCAATATTTCTATTTCTTCAATTCGTTACCGTTGCCCACGGAAAACTACAACACGAAGATATCAATGTTGCCAGCCTTGAAGAGTGTGTTTCTATCTCTTTTTGAAGAACCACATATCATAACCCCGTTGCAAACATTGTACCGGGTAGTCCATTCCACAACACTAGCGTGCGTATAATTAAGGTTCTGGAAAACCTTATGGTTGTTAGAATTCTATTAGGGCTTAGAGTGTATGGATGAGTAATCGGCCAGTAATAGGAGGTGCGAGTATAGAAAGATGGAGGCACCATATAACACGTTCTTCAGGACACTCTCCACTCTATAGGTATGCGGTAAAGTAAGTGAAAATTTAATTTGTAGATTATATTTCAATATTCTTCATTATATTTGTAATCTTGTTTTCTTTTCCTTTATAAAAGAATTAATTTTCACGTTTTCATTAATTCTACTTTTTTTCTTTGTCAAATGTTTCTCATTTACTGTTACATCATTTTAATTTCTCATTAGTAATTAATAGTGTAAGTTGTATTGATTTGATAAAGCGTTGTAGGTTTTGAGTCTAGTATACTCCTTCTTACTATTGTTATTATATTATTCAACGGACTGTTGTCTGTTGCATTATCCACATTTGTAAATAAATAAATAAAGTTCAGTTACCTCTGTTAAAATTTACTACTACTGCTTAGATCATATAAAAAAGTGTAATAATACTTTGAAAAGTCATCCTTTTATTAGTTCAAACCATTTAAGAACCTTTTCTATTTTTTTCTCGAACTGACTACGCTATTGACCTAGCAAGGTCTTAACAGCATCACCGGACTTTTCTTTGGGCACTAGCTCAAGAGTGCACGGCACACCTAAAGAGTTGTTAATTATATTTCCTGTGTTATTTAAGTTCCGTATTAGCTGATAGATGGCACTACTGATAACGATGCTTTGATTTAATTTGTTACATACTTATATTGAAATCAGATGGCAGCACAGTCGCGCGCCCGTATATACATAATTAAATCTATTGTATGCCTTTTTTTTTATTCAATTTTTTTTATTGATTTGTTTGTAATCTATTTATTGACAAGATCACAAAAATTTAAAAATCCGATGGCACAGAAACGTGACGCCATATTGCCGTAACGGTTTTTTTTTTTAAACTGGTTCAGCAAAATGACTGCACTGTACCTGATGGAAAGTACAGTACAGTCTATAAATAACGGCGACTGCCAGTGTTAAATAGCAATGGCAGTCATCGCTATCATGCCGACCTGCAAAAGTGCTTCTTCGCGCCTCGTTTGACACTGGCTGGGAGACGATTCCATATCTTCACAGTACGACAAAAATAAGAGCTTTCGAACTTCTTCGTTCTTGCCGGGATTGCTACTGTGAAACTGTGGAGGCGTGTACCCGCCCGTGTAGTTCTGTAGTGGAAAGGAGAAGATGGAATGAGATTAAACAGCTCTTCAGAACACTCGCCATGATATAGACGATAAAAGACGCTCAGTGAGGCGATGTCTCTTCGCAACTGAAGCGGTTCAAGGTTGTTAGTAACGTCTGCATCATTCACAATACGGACAGCCGTCGCATCCTGTCTAGTGCATCAAGGAGGTATTGAGCAGAACCATCCCAGAGATGCGAACAGTTGTCGTCCACTTACCTCCTAGTCGCGCCTAAAGAAGTTTTACTTCTAAATACATTATACAAATTCTAAATACGCTGCCGTCTACCACAGAGTTAAACTCGTTTCAAACTACAACATACAATTTCTTCACCTATAATACTATATACTTACGTAAGTATATTAACACTTATAAAACAATGCTTTCTTATAATTGGGCGTTTAGTTTCAAAGACCGACAAATATAACCTGATCCGTCAACTCATATATTAACCATTATATTATAGATCCTCATAAATAGGTATTTGGTTGTAAATCTGTCGTAAGCCATTACCGTTAGCAATAATTGAAAGTAACTACCTGTAATAATATATATTTTAGAATTTTCATTTATAGTACACATGATGAGTGAATTTGATTAGGTTAGGTTACGTATACTATGTATATTTTTTTTAATGTCAAAAGGCGGCAAACGAACAGGTGGGTCACCTGATGTTTAGTGATCACCACCGTCCATAGACACTAGCAACACCAGGGGAGTCGCAAGTGCGTTGCTAGCTTGGTATGG
>MU161307.1:0-14867 GCA_015888305.1 Antheraea pernyi | reverse complement strand
TAGTGTGAGTAATGCATATTTTAATTAATTTAATGTACTTCTAATGCATTTTATATAAAATAAATAGCTTTCTGCACTTCTCCTCCATATAAACTTTAACTATGCCAAATTTCACGTTCATCCGTTCGCCCAATTCCGTTAAAAAGGAATACAAAGATTAGGCTTCACGTATTAATATATAGATAGCGACTTATCAAACAACCTAAATTGTAAGATTAAAAAAACATTTTTATAGGTTATCACGACTAAAATCTAGTACGTAAAACTTTTGTTGGCAAGTTAGATATAATATTAAAATGATAATTATATTAATTAGTGTATCTGAGTTTATGCTTATTGGTTCGAATCTTGTATGTACTGTACTAACATTTTGAGTATCGTTTCAATTGGCATACAGATGATTTTTTGGAACACGTAATGGAAGGGCGATGTACAGAAAACACGTTCTTACATTCTAGGTCATCTTCTGTACTTATAATTAGAAAGTAAATGTAACTTGTATGTAATGTTTTGATTTTCGTGAAAAAATTGTTGCAGCTGTTTAGGAATATTTCAATCATTTTTAGAAATGTCTCACTGTCACACGTATCACTGCTAACGCAACGAGTTCACAATAAAACCTCTTTATAACCTCACAAGAATATCATAAAACATATCCTCTAGATTAATGCAGACTTTATTTCATTAAAATCGGTTTATTTTGTCAAAAATTATTGCCATTTCAATAACGGCTCGAGTCAATTACGAGAGATATAGTCATTTATACTAATATTATAAAACTGGAGGGTTTGTTTGTTTGGTTGGTTGGTTGAACGCGCTAATGTCAGGAACTACTGGTCCGATTTGAAAAATTATTTCAGTGTTAGATAACTTATTGAAGTGAAACTTCTAATGCGACTTCCAACAAGATTGGGGTAAACGTTTAACGCTACCATGGAGGGGGTATGAAAGCACTGTTGCGTTAAACGTTCAACGCTCCTGGGGAGGGGGAATGTAAAGAGACAGAGCGAGAAAAATAATCAAACATTTCGTATTTTACTTTCGTTATCATAATCCCGTTGTAAATGTTATAGATTTGGATATTTCTCCACTCGAAAATAATAATTAAAAGATGCGATCAATTGTGAATTGTAAGCAATGTTAATAAAGTTTGTCTTAAAGAAACAATATGATTTCACTACGAATCAATTTCTACCCCTTCCTATTTTCATTTCCACATTACGAAGTTTCACTTCTTCCGCTCGGTGGGACTCCACGCACTATTTTTTTTTTTCGAGAAAGGTTATAGACTATATATATCATCACGCTAAGACCAATAGGAGCGTATCACCAATGAGGAATGTTTCAAAATCGGGGATTTTTTTTCCTTCCGAGAGCTTCCGTTGCGTGTTAGCGTTAGCGTAAAATAACTATTCCACGCGAACGAAGTCGCGGGCAGAAACTAGTCAATAATATTATTCATAAATTATCTAATCTCTCAGGTTTTATCTCCGGACAATTAAAAATATTTCAAGAGCTAATGTTAACCATTATCATTTTTAATTCAATCGTTCGTTATATTCTAGAATATTGTAGTCCAGTATGGAACCCTCGTTATCAGGTTTATATAGATAGAATAGAAAGAATACGAAAAATACTCTCATATTTATTTTCTTTTTATGACAGCAAATACTACTTTCGAAGGTGGCAGAACTACGCTGAACCTATTAATGGTTTCAGCATGAATGGGTCGATTCGACCGGGTTAGTATCACCCTCTCACAGAAAACCGACGTGAAGTAACAGTGCTTGCATTATTACGTTTCGTTCGGTCACTGAGAGCGCTGGAGGCCCAACTTCCCTCCTTTTCCCTCTTCCCTTACTCCCCCTCTCCCTCAAAACAGGTTGGCAACGCACTTGCGACTCCCCTGGTGTTGCAAGTGTCTATGGACGGTGGTGATCACTTAACATCAGGTGACCCACCTGTCCGGTTGCCTCCTATGATATAAAAAAATATACTATAACAATAGCTTAAACTCATACTCCAAACGTTTAGTGCATTAAAAAATGAAACCGTTACAGTCTCATGAAAAGGTGACTGATGTAATGCTTATTTACAAATTGTTACATGGTTTCCTAGAGTCTCCTGAATTACTTTTAAAAATACCCTACAGTGTCCCACGTATAGGCAGTCGCTTATTTAATTGTATTGCATGCTTTCTTTTCGTTATAGTTTACGTTTCAAATTTGATACATTCTTTTGTGTTTCTTTCGCCCCAACTAGAAACAAAAATTAATGTATAATTAATTTAAATTTTTCTTTGTTTCAATTATAAGAAACATTTTCTCTTATTTTGTACATATTGTGTTCACCTTTAGCAGGACAGCGAGTGCCATCAGGTTCAACTAAGGAACGCATTTTCAATTCGTTTTGTTGTTTTAGTCACTAGCATTTCGCTCTCTCTTTCTATAATTAGTTTCAGGTTAACTTTTTCAAGTACAGTTCGTGTAAATAAAATCAAACGTTGTTGTTGCAGTGAACAAGTGCAATGGTATTGCAAGTGGCGATGGACAGTGGTGATCACTTAACATCAGGCGACCCACCTGTTCCTTTGGCTGTAAATAATAATACAAAGTCGAGATCGGAGGCTTGTGATAAATAAATGATAAGTTCGTTTTTATAATATTTATCCCATATATTATTAACAAAATATCATTAACATTTTAGTTGACCAAGCAAGTTTCTTCACATTCGCCTTTGGTACCAAAACGGTTGGAGTTACCATTACAGCCACCGTAACCGAATAATTCGCATTTCTTCGTTTCAGTATTATACCCGTAACTGTGAACAGATAAAGTTTTGTTTGCGATACATTATTTAAACTATATTTTTATACCGACATAGATATTCCTTCTAATCACAACATATTATAAAACGTAGTCCTCTGCCACATCGGTCTGTCTGATCGCGATAAACTCAAAAACAACTAAGCAGATTTTCATGCGGTTTCGACCAGTAGATAATATGATTCATGGGGAAGGCATAGGTATATAATCTGTCAAGGTGTTCTTTTTATATCACGGAGGCATGACGTTCGTCAGTCCAACCTCATCTGATTATGTGACCACATGGTCTAAGATTGTAATCACGCTAAACCTAAAAGAGACTGGTCTCTGAAGTGCATCTGCCGGAATACACAAATAGATACTTGGCTACAGGCTTTAAACTTGAGTGTGGTAGCTAGCCAGGTGGACTTAGAAAAAGCCATACTGCAATCTACACTAAGTACAATACATATTTATAACCAAATCTATAATTCTCTCTACTTGTAATCTATTTTAAAGCGTTAACTTATCTTTCGGAAACAGTATTGTTATTTTCTGGAGGAATTCATGTATTCTTTTCTGTGCCTAACGTGCTTCTTTTTACGTGTCTTTCATTATACGACGAACGGTTAAATAGTTGAGCCGTGACAAGTTAAGTTAGAGCTAGTTTTCGTTATTGTAAATTAGACGAACATGACTGACTTGATATTGACGAAATCGGTATCATTGAGACGCCATTATTAAACAGTTGAAGTTGAAAGAGGACGAATGTGACATCGAAAAGTAAACAGCCATTTATATATATTTATATGCCTGTCTGTCAGTGCTTGGGTTGAAATTAAAAAAAAAACCAAGTGTTTCATAAAGACTCAAAATAATAGTAAATTTTTTGTATTACAGGAAAACAATTCAATAAAAAAAATCAAGAAAAAGCCAACGTCACGGCGTGTCCCCAGGCGGTCACCCATACAAGTACTGACTGCGTCCAACGTTGCTTAATTTCGGTGAACGCACGAAAACCGATGTGTTTAATAATCTACACAACATGGTGTTTACCTCCACCACTGTCCATCACACAAAAAGTTTGCCGATCAGAATTTTAAAGCCCTATAAGAAGGATCCATTTCTAAATAGTTTGAACGAACTTTGTGGAATTTTGTACATGGTTAATAATGATGATCTATTTTATATTATATATAATTATTAAAATTATATATATTTCTGTCAACATTGTAGAACTTTTTTTATACTAGTTCGGCAATATGACTGCACATGGAAATTGAAATGGATGAGGATGAGGACACCGTGATGGAAATTACGGTACAGTCCATAAATAACTGTGACTGTCGTTGTTAAATAGCAACGGCAGTTGTCGTTATCATGCTGATATGTAGAAGTGCCTCTTCACGCCTCATTTGAAGGACCCCATGTCGTAAGAGGAAGGGAACACAGTAGCCAAAATCAAAATCAAAATATTCTTTATTCAAATTAGGCTAGAAGGCGCTTATGAACGTCAAAGCTACCATTGATTCGGAAAACAACCCAAACATCGAGAAGGAGCGGCAAGAAACTCGATCTGGTTTATTTCTTTTTGTTATATATCTCGTTACACATTCATTATTAGTAGATGCACAGAGAGTGGCATCATTTCTTAGCGTCACAATTGTTCACATATTTATCCACCCTTTAATATAGCCTTTAGATATTATAACCCGCTTGACATGGTTCTTGAACTCACTATCCGGCAAATCGAAAGCCTAGGCCGGGACGTCACAATTGTTCACATATTTATCCACCCTTTAATATAGCCTTTAGATATTATAACCCGCTTGACATGGTTCTTGAACTCACTATCCGGCAAATCGAAAGCCTAGGCCGGGAGGTGATACCACATCTTCACAGTACGACAAAGATAAGAGTTTTCGAACTTCCTCGTTCTTGTTATAAAATAGGTATATTTTATATATATTAATTAATACCGGTCCGGTCAGTGTACATTCTTTAACAAAGCAGGGTGGCAGAATAAGTGTACAAGACTATGTCATAAATACCACAAAATTTTTGGATTGTACTAAACTTAGTTACTATAAAGATGTATGTAGATTGGTTTTGCTTATTAAAATGGAAAGGAAAGAAATACCTTGTCGAATTTCTTATATTTACTTCTATTTTTTAGTGCCTGGTGTAAACAATGTCAGTAATTACCTTAGAAATTCAGCTCTGCACTTTCCCTGAACTATAGGTTGCAGGCATCGTGCTGGTGGTTCTGTAAACGATATAAAATACAGTTCATTCCCATTTTTAATTTGTGATTATTGAATTACTAGCCGTGCTCGCGACTTCGTCTGTGTGACACTTAATGTTTTGGGGTGTAAAGGGTATCGAATAACATCATAAGACTTGAGACAGCCAAGCCAACCTCACCTGCACGTGGTGCACTCTGCTGAATAACGAATGAGGCAATGGCGAAAGCGGGGTTGTAGGGTTTTACAGCCTGACTAGATCGCAACCACTATGTATATGGCGTAAAAGCCCGTCATAGTGATTCGCTTTTGCGGATCGCGTTTCGGGATCAGCCTGTGCATATCTAGATATTCGGAGGCCAGCATGACAGCGGTGATCAGCGATGGATAGTGTGTCACTCGGTGGTCGCCACTGTTTTTGAATTGTACTGTGCTTACCATCAGACATAGTGCAGTCATTTTGCCGTGCTACAATAAAAAAAAGTAACTAATAAAATCATCTGAATGTATTAAGTCTATCTATTTTCTCTCCTACTTAATTCGTGTCATCATTAAAATTACAATAACTTTTGATTGAGTGAACCGATTTTAATGAAACCAAACTAAATGGATAGGATATGCTTTACGATTTTATCGTGAACGCAGTACTTTAGCAGTGATGAATTCTCAATCAAACAACCAGACAGATAAACAGACATTTCTGCAAATGATTGAAATATATTTTATTTCTTATTCCAAGACGCCTGCAGCAATTTTTTTCACAAAAATCTAAAAAGTACACGTTAGATTTACATTCTTATTTTTAGATTGGAGGCTACATGTACTGACGTAATTGTCGAAACAAGTTTGACTCGTAATTTAACTTTCAGCTGCCGGTAAAGGAATACATTATGGAGAAACCTCAACACTTTGAGAAATAATACTGTGTTATTAATAGTGGAATATTTAGAAAAATATCCATTTCTAGATGGGTTGTAGTATAAGCCCATGCGTTTCCTCGGACGAGGCTTTTAATCTACAGTGAGAGGTTAGCACAGGTTTGTACCAATAAATGTATCACTAATGCGTACTCTTTAATAAAAGCGGACTTGAGTTCTAACTCCTAACTAACCACTGGATATGTCCAGCAGTTCGTGAGTATTGATAATTTATCGTCAGATTGTCCCTACAATTTTTCTCATATTTACAAATATATCTGACAATAACCTTATCCTAAATATTATATAAAGAGTTCCTCACCTGCACTGTAAATAACTTGAACAGCGATCAAAATAACGAAGAAAATCACGCACTTCGACATATTTAATGTTGTGGTCGACTTAGAAACAATTTTGCTATTGTATAGCCCGGTGTGAGACTACATTGGTGGGAGTTCAGCATATAAAGGGCAAGATGTCACTGATCTGCACGCACTCCTATGTGGAAGTTACTGTAAGGCGAAGCTCTGCCCGGATAAATAGTTACAGTATCTTCAGAGTGTTTATTGGTGTTCCTGACCGACTGGCTGATTATACGTATTGTGTAACAGGATATCATAAAAACACTTAAAATAAAAATAAAAACACCAGCATATAGAAAAACTTACGGGGGATTCGACCAAAGGCTGTTGGATTTTTTTGGTAGCAATTATAACAATATGTATTTTTACATTTAGATGGTAATAAAACAAAGAATTGTTTTTGGTATTAATTGTAGGTTCTATTGTAAGATCCATATAATACATAACCGACTTACCAGACAATAAGAAAAGTAAGTTCAAGCATACCAAACAGATTTTACAATCAAAACATATCATAAGATTGTGTGAAATGATGATAGTTAAATTGATAGTGCGTTTACCATCTTAAACCAGAAAATTATTTAAGAACAGGTGATAATGTGGGTAAAGGCTACAACCTAGCAACTATAAAAAAAACGGTACCAGTAGGGCTTTTGCTACGTTCGCCTGTATAGGTAGCACCTTTAAGTTGAAAAACTGTCGCCGAGCATCTGTTCGCTCTAGGCTTAATGAGTTTACCATTGTTGATGAATAATACCAACTTTCGCTGGTCGGCTACGAGCCTTTACGAAGGACCAAGACTGTTAAAGATTACACACCCTGGTTTCAATGTTTGTGTGTCCCAAACCGGCAAAAGGTCTGAAATCAACGATATAATTTCCACTCGCCGTTCTTCTTGAACATCCAGCTTCGTGTAGTATCTTGGTCATTTTGATAACTCAGCCTAATGATGTCCCAAGTACTTGTATATTGCTAATTATTGCGCACGGTGCGAAGAAACTTTATTTAGCGATTAGCGGTTGAATACTCCCGAGGTTAATTATTTTAAATATCAACGGTTCGACCATTTGGATATATATAACGGTAGTTATGTGCCCTATTGTATCGACGTTCGGTACTACTATTCGTTTCGTCTTTCAAGCTTGTAAATTTATATAACCATCACATACCCTACCTTGGGTGGTAACTATCACATCCACACAGGCCGGAATATTTAACTTAGGCAGTGGACTATAATATATTTAAATTGGCTGGCGATATCCTATAAAGTGGATCCCAAAAGTATTCCTTTATAATCTGGATAAAGGCTCACGTATATGATACGTCTTCTTCTCCACCATTGTTGATGTTAACCAAGCACCAGTTCCCGACATAAAGCACATAACAAATATCCTTTCCCGCTGGTACACGGTCTGAAAGCAAGTTAGTCCCAAGTGCGAGTGACGGTTAATATACGATTTTGACAATTAATGTTTGAAAAATAACGTTAACTACCCCTCAATCAATAAATACCCAAACACTACTAAAATAGGAATGCTAAATACCGAACATCAATTTAGACTAATATACAACATTATCATTTAACATGAACTTGTGGTCAAACGCTTAAACCTATCAAATCAAATCAAAAGTACTTTATTCAGTTTAGGCCCTAATAAGGCACTTATGAACGTCAAAACTACCACCGGTTCGGAAAACAACCCAGTCATCAAGAAGAATCAGCAAGCAACTCGATCGAGTGCATCTTTTTTAACATATATTTCAAATACATCATACAATCGTTTTTAGTAGATGCACAGAGACGAGTCAATTCCAGACTTCACCATCGTTCACGTATTGAACCACTCTATAATAGCATTTTAACATCAAAACCCGCTTGACGTACCGCTTAAACTTATAGCCCGGCAAATCGGTAATATGCTTTGGGACTTTATTAACCTAACACTATTACTTACAAAACTATTACTGGTTTTGCTAAGTCTGAAACATGGGACGATCAGTTTGTTAGTTTCTAGTATTTAGATCATGCCAGTCTTTTACAAGACACAGCTTTTCAAAGTTTCTCCGGACATACATTTAATTATCAGGAATGTGTTAGGAGGGTAGAGTTAAGTTACCGAATTCCAGAAACTTCGTTTTTAATGATTCGTGAGGTCCCATATTATATATTGCTCAAACTGCTCGTTTTTATAAAAATATAGTGTCTACCTCAGCAGCCGTCCTCCTAAGTTGAAGAATACCAGCTCACCTAGTTAAGTTATTAGCATTTTTCGGCATTGCTATGGAAATCAAGAAATTTATGTAATATTGCCGGGAGAAAGTTCTGATATACAGGGTGGATTTTTTCAATGCCACCTGGAGGGAAAGTACTGCAAATAATAGAGATAGCAAATTTTACTCCAAAGAATCATTTCTTTATTTGTGAAAAGAAATAAAACTGCATTCGAAGATTTTCGAAGATTCTCTTGCTTCACCCGGGAATCGCACTGGCTAAAGTCTGTATAAATTACAGCCTGTAATTTTATTGCATCGATCGTTAGGGCCAATCACAAGGATGAAATCTCTCTAACATACTTGGTAAATTTAATGAAAGGAAATGATCTTGAGAGATGATTGTGACATTGAACGAGAACGTACAGCGGTCGCAATAAGAGGAAATATGTTAATCCATAGGCTGATGCGTTATTGTAATATGGTAAAAATTATTTATTCAAAACATTTTGTCAATATTTCTGCACAACCAGCCTATTGGCATATGGGTTAGCTATAACCAAAGGCCTATTAACGCTTTGCGTTTTCAATACAATAATACCTTTCGATTATTCTTGGGACTGGGGCGATACTGTACCGCTTCTAGGGTTATTTATATATGCTCAGGTTGGTGATTTCTATTCGATCATGCGGAAAAGAGGGGCATCCATGTTAGGTAGACTTCGCGATAGTCCCAGCAGAATAATGAAAGCAATGGTACTAATTTTACTTCTTACTAATATTATAAAAGTAATCTCAGGAACTACTGGTCCGTTTTAAAAAATACTTTCAGTGTTAGATAGGTCATTTATCGAGGAAGGCTATATGCTATATATCGTCAAGCTAAGACCAGTAGGAGCGGAGCACTAATAAAGAATGTTTCAAAATCGTTTTCTTTTCCTATTGGGAGCTTCCGCTGCGCGTTAGCGGTAGCCCAAAGTAACTATTCCACGTGGACGAAGTCGCGGGCAGAAGCTAGTGTACGATAGTCCTTGTTTGAAGCAATGGGTATTTGTTGTTTTTACTACCTTCCTCGCAATTTTTCCATATTTTCTCACCGTTTAAACCTTCCCTGGACTACGACAAACATTTCAAAACTAAAATCATCTAAATCGGCCTCGCCATTCTCGAGTTTTAACGAGACTAACGAACAGCAATTGATTTTTATATATATAAATTTTTAGCAGCCAATCTTCTAGTTACTTGATTATTATTCGAGTAGGTAATACTAATAGTAGGTAATATCTTGTGATAATTTAAATGTTTTAACAAGATGATGTCACCTTCCTGTGGAGTTTTTGTGGCATATCAGAATTAATGCATCATGGTATTATCCCCATCCACTCGTGCACAATAACCAAACTATGTTACGTAAAATACTACCAGTATTACAAAATATATACTTAGTCTAATAACACAAGATTATGCTACTACATGGCGAACTAAGATTCCGCAAAACCTTTTTTTTTTGTCATAGGTGGCAAACGAACAGGTGGGTCACCTGATGTTAAGTGATCCCCACCGTCCATGGACACTAACAACACCAGAGGAGTCGCAAGTGCGTTGCCAACCTTTGGGGGGAAGGGTTGGGGGAGGGAGTGGGAGAGGAAAGGGGAGGGTAGGTGGGCCTCTGCATAGGAAAACAAAATAAACTTCGAAAATGTTTGCGATAGAAACTTACCACTTTACCATAGCAACGTATATAATGCTAACGTTAACGAAATCTCTAAAAAAGAAAAAAGTGCCCGATTTTGAAACATTCTTCATTGATGCTCTGCTTCT
This sequence comes from Antheraea pernyi, assembly GCA_015888305.1. NCBI lineage: Eukaryota > Metazoa > Arthropoda > Insecta > Lepidoptera > Saturniidae > Antheraea > Antheraea pernyi. The sequence goes on along the minus strand of MU161307.1, from coordinate 4,509 downwards.
ATTGGTCTTAGCGTGATGATATAGCCTATAGTCTTCCTCGATAAATGAGGTATTTAAAACCGAAGCATTTCCTCAAATCGGACTGGTAGTTCCTGGGATCATAGCGTTCAACCAAATAAACAAACAAACTCTTCAGCTTGATATATTAGTATAGATTATATTTAATTTTTATTTTTAACTGAAAAATTTAGTAACTTATTTATATTTAAATAATGAACCCTTGTTGTCTTTTGTATAAACGAAAAAAAAGTATAATAAACCTATGCAGTTTAATTAATACGTAGAAACTTGAGGTTAGAGAAAAATAAATGATGTTTGTTTTTTATATTATGTATATTATATATTATTCATAATTTACTGAACCATGCAGGTTTCTTCACACTGAGGCATGCTATCAAAATGGTTCTCGTTACAGTCACAGCCGCTGTCACCACATATGAGGAATTGTTCACACTTTTTCGTTTCACTATTATATCCGTAACTGTGAACAGAGATAAACTTTTACTAGTAAAATTACATTGTTTAACATTACGGTATTACATCGGTACTGTCTGCCTCACTGAGCGTGTTTTATCGTCTGTATCATGGCGAGAATTCTGAGGAGCTGTTTAACAACATTTCATGTTCTCTTTTCCACTACAGAACTACGCGGGCGGGTACACGCCTCCACAGTTTCACAGTAGCAACCATCCCGGCAAGAACGAAGAAGTTCCAAAGGTCTTATTTTTGTCGTACTGTGAAGATATGGAATCACTTCCCAGCCAGTGTGTTGCCTTCCTCTGATGACATGAGGTCCTTAAAAAGAGGTGTGAAGAAGCACTTTTGCAGGTCAGGTTGCTATTTAACATTGATAGTCACCGTTACTTATAAACTGTATTGTACTTTCCATCAGTACCGTGAAGTAATTTTGCCGAACCAGTTTAAAACAAAAACCTTCTTTTTTAAATCTAAATAAATCTAATCAAAATCCAATATGTCTATGTAAATAAATATGTAATTCTGTCTGTGTACCTATTTTTTTAAATTCATGTTAAAGATCTATTATAAAGGAAACAAATGTGACAACAAAAAATATTTGCTTGTCTATCGGAACGTTTCTCACTTTATGGTTGCTTTTGGATTGTACTATGCTTAGCATGAATTAGCGTGGCGTCACATTGACTTACCACTGTAAAAATGTCTATACGTCTCTTGTGTGTTAATTAAAATCGAATATAATTGAAAAGCCTTATCGTCTTTCTTATACATACGTCGCATTTACAATGTCTAATGTTAATAATGTAGGTAATTACCTGAAGAAGCGCCCATAACAGGTATCTTTAAGCAAACGTTGCCGGCAGCGCGCTGCTGTCACTCTCTGTAAATGACATAAGATATAGCTCATTTATTTAAAAATTAATACTGGACAGGTTGCAGAGACGGGCTGTCTGCATTGTTAATGATTCAGACATTGCACAATTTATAGAGCCGCTTCAGTTGCGCAGAGACATTGCCTCACTGAGCGTGCTCTACCGTCTGTATCATGGCCAGTGTTCTGAAAAGCTATTTAATTTAACTAGTGGGCGCCCAGAGGTCGACATTCGACCATAGTTCATTGATTTTTTATAGTTTGAATTTTATTAGGGTTCTTTTGTCAAAGGGTATTATGTTATAATATCATTGTAGAATGTAGAATGAAAAAGGTTAATTGGAACGTAAGAATAAAATAATACATACAGTCGAGCATAGCAACCTCCTTCACAACCTTTTTTGAACAGATGTCAAAATGTCTTTTTTATTTAGATGTGTGTATATGTTATGTAAAATTGAAGCAGTAGTGTAAGTAATGCATATTTTAATTAATTTAATGTACTTTTAATACATTTTATATAAAATAAATAGCTTTCTGCACTTCTCCTCCATATAAACTTTAACTATGCCAAGTTTCACGTTCATCCGTTCGCGCATTTCTCTCAAAAAGGGATACAAAGTTTGGGCTTCACGTATTAATATATATGATACCTTCCTCTCCTTTTCATACCCGAACCACGAGCGCTGGGCTTCGGAGCCATAGTTTTACGGTAAATCCTATCTGGGCACGAACTAAGAAGTTCGCAACTTCTTATCTCTGCCGTACCGTGAAGCTTGGAACAATCTCCCGGCCAGTGTGTTCCTTCTATAATATGGGCTCCTTCAAGTGTAACGTGAAGAGACATTTATGCAGGCCGGCATGACAGCGGCGACCGATGAGGGATATTGTGTCTCTCGGTAGTCGCCATTGTTTTTAGATTATACTGTGCTCACCATCAGGCACAGTAAAGTCACTTTGCCATGTTACGATAAAAAAAATCTTGATTACCAAAACGTTGCTGAATAAGCATACCTACCAACAAAACTATTATTAATCAACGCTACATTTTAGTATAATTATATACTGATAGTGAAGGAAAACATCGTGAGGAAACCTAAACATCTTGAGCAATATCTTCGGTCGTGCAGGGATACGTTACATTTTTCTTCTAGTCATGGCTAGTAACAAATCGTGGAATTCTGAAAAATGCAAGCACCATATGCGTGAAATTTATAACAATTGATTATGAATAATAAATAATCACATTATAAATATTTTCGTAATTTTTATAAGCGTTTTTTCCGAGAAATAAGTGTATATGGTGAAATTCGTGAATTTTAAAAGAATAACTGGCTGTTATGCACTTTCAATAAATATTCTATATATTATTAGAAGTTCATCGGATTATTTCGAGAAATGTCCTATGTCGACCATAGATAGGGACAGACAGATTGTGGAACTAGTCTGTGTGTACACAGACACAGCGAGATTTGAAAGAAAGAAAGAAATATTTTATTCATAAAGCACAACATAAAATACAAGTATACAAGAATGGACAAAAATATGCATATCTGTGCATTATGAAATGGTGTCCAGCTCAGCATATGCTAGCGTTATAAGAAACACTAAGCGCTGATTTTCAGCTGAAACCCAATACAATTCACGGTGCGTAAAAAACTAATTAAAATATGAATTAAAATTATAAAAATTAATGAAATAAAAAAGTGGGATACATACAATAGAAGCAATTGCAGGCGTGTCTAAAATATATATGGAACTCAAATTTGATGCAAAACCTTGATCGGACCGAGACCGGAGCGAGATCGGACCGTGAACAACATGTGTGGACATAGCGAGATTTGATCGGATCGAGACTAGAGCGAGGTCGAACCGCGAACGACATCATAATGTGAATCGAACCTTAGGTTTAGCCAAATAAAACGCGAATAAAGCGCGCGTCAAAGTGTACTAGCGTCGCCTTCTTCTAACGCGTGCGCTCTGTATGACAGGTGTCAACTCGAATAGTACAACACAACGCGGTATTAGTATGCGACGCTAGTACGCCTTGACGTGCGCTAAGAACGCATTTCTGTTCGGCGTAGCCCAACATTTGTGTCCTGGTATCTGGTATACGTACCAATAAATGTGTCAATGCACCGCACACTTTATCAAAGAATACGAAACTTTCAAGAAGACGCGGGCTCAGACTTTTCACTACTGACCATATATATTCAAAAATTGTCGACAGATTACACCTTCATCGTTTATCAACATAATCGTATACCATGAAAAAACATAACCTTGTTTTAAAGTCTATACTAATATTATACTATAAAGCTGTTCGTTTGTTTGTTTGGTTGAGCTCGCTAAACTCAGGCACTACTGGTACGATTTGAAAAACTATTCAACTGTAAGATAACTGATTACTGATACTGATTTTGGGGTGTAAGGAGTGTCGAATAACATCACAAGACTTGAGACACCCAAGCCAACCTCACCTGCACGTGGTGCACCCTGCTGAATAACGAACGAGGCAATGGCGAAAGCGGGGGGGTAGGGTTTTACAGCCAGACTGGGTCGCAACCACCATGTATGTGGCGAAAAAGCCCGTCATAGTGATTCGCTTCTGCGGGTCGCGTTTCGGGATCAGCCTGTACATATCCAGCTTTTCGCAGGCCGGCATGACAGCGGCGACCATCGATGAATAGTGTGTCACTCGGTGGTCGCCATTGTTTTTGGATTGTACTGTGCTTACCATCAGGCATAGTGCAGTCATTTTGCCGTGCTACTATAAAAATAAATAATAGTTTAAAAATACTAAAAAAACACGCTTTCATAAAAAAATCCAACTAAAAAACAGAAAATATTTTTTTTTTGTTTCTTTTTTAAAACTATTATTTACTTTTAATTTTTTAGTTAATTGTTTTTCACTTTTTTTTTCGGATTATTACATTGTCATCGACTTTTGACAGGTGTGCAAAGTTTTAATTAAATCTGATCGTTCAAAGTAGGACAAAATCGAGCTCAAAGGGTTCGGTTACATACATACATACAGGTGAAGCTAATAAAAGCGTGATAAAAAAAAGATAGTTCAATTATCGAGAAAGGCTATATAGACATTACACTGAGACCAATAGGAGCGGAGCGGAGATGTTTCAAAATCGTTTTTTTTCCTTTTG
>MU161306.1:20932-47028 GCA_015888305.1 Antheraea pernyi | reverse complement strand
TTACCGATTTTCAGCTTGGTGGGAATTTGTGTAACAATTTTTTGGTCTAATTTGACCGGACTATGGCAGATATTGTCCCGCCCTGGTTGCCCTGACTATAAAAACTCCTTCAAAAATTATATACCAAAACGTTCCTCGTGAATCACTTTATCCACTGGTTTGATCCACTTTAAGCCGCAGGGAAATTCCGTTCAGTTTTTTTTGGGTTTATCGCAAACAGACAGACAGACAGACGCGGTAGGGTACTTTGTTTTATACTATGTAATAAAATAATAATGGTTACAGAAAACTTCTCATATTATCTAAGTACAAGTATCTATAAGAGCTTTATACAATTGTATGCATTTAGCTACTTATTGATTCCTGTGTAATATGAAAGCCATAATTTGAAACGTTTTTTTTTTCAATTTCAATAAATATATCCAACGCAGACACAGCCGATGACGGGAGCCGTCCAAAAAGATCCCCGAGCTTAACATCTATTTAAATCAGACCACGCACAACGGAAATTGATGGCATCGATTAAATTGAATAACAACATAATATCGTTTATATTTTACGAATAAATTTGATGATTTTATTTTGCGTATTCCCTTTTAACCGTCTGACATTTTTAGGCAAGTATATTTTCATAAATAATTTTTGTAACTATACTAACGGAAGCACTAACAGAATTCCGTTGGTTTCGTTGAACATTAAAAAATAGCAAAGAACTTATCGTATGCAAAAAATATATGACCTAACCTATAGTATAATATATAATGCAACTCTAACCTCATATGAAGTACTGATGCCATCTCTGGGCGGGAGCACCTGGATACTAACTCGGGCCATTTGACTCGGGTCAAAGACGAGCTGTAAAAATTGTTAGCGATCCTAAGCTCACAAACGGTATCAAACCATTAAGTCCAAGGAAAGACGTCGCCTCTTTATTGCTGAGATTTTGACAGGGGACTACAGTATGAAGTTCTTCAAGGGGAAAGTAAATAGATTATTGAAGGATACGCAACGCATATGCGACACCTCCGGTGTTGCAAGCGTCCATAGGCTGGGGTGACTTAACATCAGGCGGTAAGCATGTTTGTTTGCTACCATCGTGGTATCAAAAAACCTAGAACTATTCCCGAAAACTTCCGCATCGAATGGTACTTTTCCGATACATTCAGTAGTTATGACGTGTGTGAGACTCAAAGGGCCTGTATTCTGATTATATTTCGATTAAAAAGTAAGTGTATACGATTGTGACCACAAAGCAAATCGTTGCACAATAGTGTTCACTGAGATTTTAATTAATCCATCACCTGTCACCACTGACCTGCAAACTTTTCATCAGTTAGATATAAACTGCTCGGCTTAAAACGTGGCACACAAACACAGGACTACGAGTGATTTATCCTTTCCAATAAGTCGCGATCCTGTCGAGTATCTAAATGCGTTAAATGCTGCTACGAAACATTAAAACAGAGACGGACTGTCCGCATTGTTAATGATGCAGACATTACAGAGTTCATAGAGCCGCTTCAGTTGGGCAGAGACATTGCCTCACTGAGCGTGTTCTACCCTCTGTATCATGGCGAGTGTTCTGAAGAGTTATTCAACTTGATCCCTTCCTCTCTTTTCATAACCGCACCACACGTGCTGGTCTTCGGAGCCACAGTTTTACGGTAAATCCTATCTGGGCACGAACTAAAAAGTTCGTAACATCTTATCTTTGCCGTACCGTAAAGCTGTGGAATAATCTCCCGGCCAGTGTGTTTCCTATTTCCTATGACATGGGGTCCTTCAAGCGCAACGTGAAGAGATACTTACGCAGGCCGGCATGACAGCGGCGACCGGCGATGGATAGTATATCTCTCGGTGGTCGCCATTGTTTTTGGATTGTACTGTGCTTACCATCAGGCACAGTACAGTCACTTTGCCGAGCTACAATAAAAAAACAATTAAAGATATTTTATACTTCTATGAAAAAAATTCAAAAGTTTATCTTCTTGCTCGATTTCTAGTCAGCACATCACGGATAATCATTTATGAAGTGAAAATTTCATTAGCCGCGTTGACCGACTTTTGGTGGGGTAAAAATTTATGGATTTGCGTCACCGATGACCTCGACATGTTCGTGATATATTATGCTTACGTCAGACTACCGACGCGTGGTATAGCGGCCTGTGTACATGTACTCGTAATATTGATATTTTGCATTGAACTTGTGCAGCTTATTTTTAATTTATTAATAAACTCTATAAAGATGTATATAATTGGCGCTCGGCCAATAGATTTGAAAACCAGAATAATGTTAATAATTTTATATTCCAAATTATGAAATTTGAATAATACAGACTATAATTGATTTAAAAAAAGACACAGTTATTCCATTGTTTTGAGTTTTCATTTCCGTCCCCATTTCATATGACTACTTCGACTTTGTTTGTAATGCCATAGTAAGAGCATTTATAAACTACACTAAAGAACAAATACCGATCAGTTATAAACAAGAGATAATAATAATGTGCATGCTATTTAATTAATAATCTAATGTTATGAAAGCATAAAACATTATATTACGCTGTCAACAGTCCTGTGAAATGGCCGTTGAGTACATTTTGAACGTTTGCCAACAATATTTACAAGCGACCAGTTTACTGCGTTCGCGATGGACCCTATTTTTCAATAAAGTTAATGCGAGAATATTATAAATACTTAATAGGTATAACTAAGCGACGATATGGTACTGTTTTTTTACAAAGTTTTTTATTAAGCTCTTTTATACTTTATAGGATTTATGTATTTTTTTTATTGTAGCTCGGCAAAGTGATTGTACTGTGCCTGATGTTACCATCAAATCCAAAGCAAGCACAGTACAATCCAAAAACAATGGCGACCACCGAGAGACATACCATCCGTCGCCGCTCGCTGCTGTCATGCCGGCCTGCGTAAGTATCTCTTATTTAGTATTTAGCGTTTATATGTTTTTTAACGACCACAATTTCATCTGAAGCTAAATTATGGCCTGGTCTAAGGCAGTAAACATGTTAACCTAGAGGAGACTGGCTCTCAATTGAAGATGTCGGAACAGACGAAGAGGTCCTTGGCGATAGATTTTCAACTTGACGGTGGTAGCTAATCAGGCGGACTTAGAAAAAGCCCTACCACCGTTCAAGTACAATTAAATAAAATAAAAATATTAAAAGTTGTTTACGATAACTACTACATTATCTCAAGCTATATAAATATTTGGTAGCAACATGTAGATTCTTAACTAAAAGCAGCATAATTGAATCAATGATATTATAACTACAGAGTTTTAGATGCGTCATTAGCGACCTACCTGACTACGCTATTGGCCAAGCAAGGCCTAAACAGCTTTACCGGACTACTTTCTATAGTCACTTGTTAAAACCTGGATTTGGAAATCACTATCGTTTCAGTGTTAACAGACCCATGATAATGGCCGTCAATCCACCAATCCGTCATCTAAACAACACACACCTATTTCTATTTTCACCACCGATTGCGAATATGCCATCTTAATTCCACATTTTATGTATAATACTTTACGTGTGCGTTACCGTGCCCTTTTTTTTAATTAAAATATCATGTACGTATCTACACCTATTTACTTATTATATTATTAATTTTAATTATTATACTTAAACTAATTTACATGCTTTATACTATAGAAGTTATTTTAGCATAGAGATATGTGTATAATTTAAAGAATTTTATGTTACACTAGCTATGCCCGTCACTTCGTTTGCATGTAACCTTATGTAAAAAAAAATAGCGATTAATAAATTCATTTGAATGTATTAAATCCATTTATCTACCTTTCTATCGTACTTAAGTCGCGTCTTCATTAAAAGTACAATAACGTTTGATAGAGTGAACCGATTTTAATGAAACAAAGAGTAACTGTCGAAGATATGCTTTATGATTTTATTGAAGGGGTTTTATCGTGAACACAATATTTTATCAGTGATGCGTATTCATACAAACAGACAGACAGACATTCCTAAAATTGATTGAAATGTTTCTTATTAGTTATGCCTAAACACCTGCAACATTTCTTTTCACAGGAATCTAAAAAATAAAGACACGTTAGTTTTTTTTTTTTTTTAAACTGACTACGCTAATGTCCAAGCAATGTCTTAACAGCTTCACCGGACTACTAAGGCGAGCGCTTAAGGCACTCAGCCGATTTTATTTTGACAACAAGCTCAAGGGTGCACGGCACACTTCGGCTTTGGCTGTTGCCTGATACATGCAATTCGCGACCTATCTGACCTAAGGTAACAGACACGTTAGATTTACATTCTTATGATAGGTATAGATATAGATTATTATGAAATTAACAAAGCACCGACTAAAAAATGATTAGATCAATTAGATGTAAACGTCTATAAAATAGAAATCAAATATATCCCTGATTTATTTAAAAATGCAAATGTCGATTTCCATTATAAAGACTACATAAAAAGAGCGTTATATCCATCGCAAATCCCCGGGAGCGGGGGCGTTCTCTATAACGCGTTTTCTGTACTGGGACGTTTTTATTAAAAACTGCAAAAACCGCCCCCGCGGCAAACAAGGGTTAAGCTTGAAATGATTGCTCCACACGCAACCTCATGCAATATCAAACGGAGTATGTACATAAATACTTTCGATTAATTCGTATAAATATTGTAATACTAGGTGGTAAAATTTACTTTTTTTTTTATCGGCGGGTAAAAATGTATACTAGCAATTTACTGCAATGTCACACACATTTTATATGCAGTAAATACTTTTAATTTTTTAATTTATCCTTACTATTATCATAAATGTAGAAGACAATTTGTTTATATCTTTGTTCATATATCGCGCATTAACTACTAATCATAGAATTTTATATAACGTATGAGTTACGAAAAGAAGACATAAAATACCTTCCATCCAGAAAAAAATTGCTTTTCCCGTGTGATAAATCAAATCTACAATAATGCGAGCATAGTCGCAAGCAAAACTGACCTATGTATATAAAAGTATGAGTAACCGACTGATTCATGAAAAAATGACGGATTTTCATATTAATTTTAAGGCCCATTGCCACCATCTTAGCTGTTGAATCTCCAGAAACTCTTCGTTAGTGTTCACCAGTAGTTTGGAATGTAATATAGTCTAGTTTCTGCCCGCGACTTTGTCCGCGTAGAATAGTTCCTTTAGGCTAACACATCGCAAGCTCTCAAAAGGAAAAAAATACCCGATTTTAAAACATTCTTCAATAGTGCTTCGCTTCTATTAGTCTTCGCGTGACGATATAGAGCTTATAGCCTTCTTTGATAAATGAGCTTTCTAACCCTGAAAAAAAATTTTGAAATCGGACCAGTAGTTCCAGATATTAATTACCCCCTACAACCTCACAAACTCACAAACTTTACCTCTTTATAATATTCGTATAGATTCTAAAATTTGTACTATTCGTACAAATAACATCAATATATCCTTTGGATCTATGTCCCATATAAAATAACCAAGAAATTAAGGTTACATTGTTAAACAAGCACCTAAATCAAAAAGTCACTTATTAAGGCCTCCTGGAAGTGGTAGAGCCACACTGAAGCTACTACTGGTTTCAGCATGAATGGGTCGGCTCGCCCGGGGTAGTACCACCCTCTCATAGAAAACCGATTTGAAGTAACAGTACTTGCACTGTTGCGTTTCGTTCGGTCAGTGAGAGCGCCGGAGGCCCATCTCCTCTTCCTCCCCCCCCTTCTCTCATTCCCCCTCCCCCCAAACACAGGCTGGTAACGCACTTGCAACTCCCCTGGTGTTGTTAGTGTCTATGGACGGCGGTGATCACTTACCATCAGGTGACCCGTCTGTTCGTTTGCCTCCTATAATATAAAAAAAGATCTATTATTTTGTGTAATATTGCAGCATAATAAGTCGCAATTAAGATCATGATACAACTTGACCTATGGTGATTGTTTTCTTTATAGCTATATCCCTTACTACTATCACAAACTAACCGTTCTTAGACTATTGCATTCAAGTATCTAAACTACGTGTAAGCGTGCTGGAGGTCAAGGGCTGCAAAGACTAATAAATATTCAGTATTTTTTTCTTCTGTATCATTCGGAGATTAAAGATTCGATAAAAAATAAAGTCATAATAATTTCAAAAGTCTCAAGGTTCAAGAACGTCTCAAGCAAGACCATTGAAAATTAACGGATATCCGTTGCAAATCACTAACATATATTCTTAAAACTCATTAAAATAATGCAAGTCTGTTGCATAATTCCCAATATATTTTGCAAATAAAAGATGTAGTAATAGCTATCAAATATGTTAACCGTACTGCATAGTTGGGTGTATTGATATTTTGGGATGTATTGGCGGGGCAATGATATAAATATACAAGTAGCGATCGACAATTTTGGTGGAGTTCCGATCCGACTACCGTGCAAGACGGACGTCGCGCTCGTTGCTCTCTTCGATTTCGATACTCGTGATTTAGTGACGTCAGTTATTACTTCGTGAGTGCTCGTTTCCATTGTTCCGATTGGGCACACCTGCGCCGCACACCTGCGTCGCACACCTGCGTCGCACACCTGCGCCGCACACCTGTGCTACAGGTGGCGTTCTGTTTCCTAGAACTGAGTGAGACCTTTCCTTTCTATTTATTTATTGCTTGATATATTTATTGGTTTACTCTACTTATTTATTAATCTATTTATTTACGTATTTCTCAATTCGTTTCTTTATATATTTATTTACTTTTTGTTTATTTATGTAGTCTTATATTATTTTTCCTCTCTCTCGCTCACGTATTTATTTACATTTTTCTCCTAATTTGTTTAGTTTTAAACAGCTCTTTTGGTCCGGACTCGGGATAGTCCCTTAAAAACCGTTAAGGCGTGCCCCCCTGCCCCTCAGGCAGGGAGGTTGTTTCGCGACCCCCCGCACCCTCCGGCCTCGGTATGGCCGACTTAGAATTATTAACGCAGTACACTAGGTACTTAGAGGAACAGGGTTCCAATTTAGATTTGAACGCGTCATTTGAAGCCTTCGTGGCTATTTATACGAAGGGTAAGAATGCGTCACGACTAGCGCTCAAGAATTCGTTCGCGGTTCTCGAAAACGATTCGGAGTCGTCCCTGGATTCGTCGGATTCGCCGCTGAATCCGGCGGATCAAGCCCGTGCTCCCGCGCCAAGCTCCAGCTCGGATTCCGGTTCCGAGATGGAGCTGGACGAGGCGGCGCCCGCCGTGCCGACCGATAGATCCGCGTCGATCGCGACCCCCGCGACAACCGCGATTCCTGCGCCTTCTGCGCAAAACAGTGACGGTTTCAAAACCGTCACTTATTCAAAACGCGTCCGTGGCGCGCGCTCACCGGACTCCGGGTCCGACTCAAGTTCAGGTCACAAGACCAAGCAAGTTCGTACAGACGAACCGATAGAGGGCACCCGGGTGCATAATAAAAACGCGGCTATACCGGCACGCGTAAGACCGTTAGGGGGCGGAGCCAAACCTGTCTCCGTCTCGCTCCCTCAGAGCCAAGCCTCGGGTTCCGCAGAACCCACAGCAAAAAAGCCGCGCCCACCGCCGCCAGTGACGATACAAGATAAGTCGCAGTGGATGTTTATCTCCACTAGGCTTAATCAACTCAAAATTAATTATACGTCCGCCTTGAACGTTCAGGCGGGCATCCAAGTAAAGGTCCCGACCAGCACCGACTTTCGCGCGCTGACTAAATTCCTTCGGGAATCGAAGTTGGCGTATTTCACATACGCTCTCGAGGAGGAACGCCTCCTCAGAGTAGTACTCCGCCGCGTCCCTGCCGAAATTTCGGTAGAAGATGTCATCGTTTCCCTTATGGAGGGTGATTTTCCGGTCCGGGAGGTACATCGCATGTACCACCCCCGCACCCGCGCCCCCTACAATATGGTCTTGGTACTCCTCGACCGCTCAGTAGAGGGCAAGTCAATTTTCAACTTGACCTCCATCTGCGGCCTCAACGGCATCACTGTTGAGCCCCCGCGAAAGACCAACACCCCATCGCAGTGTCACAACTGCCAGAGTTACGGGCACTCGGCCCGTAACTGTCACCTCCGCCCTAGGTGCGTCAAGTGCCTGGGTGATCACTCCACGAAGGAGTGCGGGCGCACGGCCGGCACTCCCGAACCTCCCAGCTGCGTACTCTGCGGTAACACGGGTCACCCCGCGAACTATCGCGGCTGTCCCCGCGCACCGCGCACGCAACGCCCCCGGCAGGCACGACAGGTGTCCAGGGCACCTGCGGCCGCCGCCCGCCCTCCGCCTCCACCTCTCATGTCCGTGGAGGCCTTCCCCGGCCTGCCGGGCGCCTCTCGCGCCCCGGTAGCGCCTGCGCCCATCACGCGCGCGCCACCTTCCGTGCCGCGCGCACCGCAACCTGGGCGGGCCCCTCTGGCCCCCTGGGCCCCCCGACCCCAGCCTGAGGCTCCCAAGCCGCAGGCTCGCCCACCACTGGCGCGGCCGGCGCGTGCTGCCCCCGCCCACTCTACGGAGCAATCCGCGGAGGACTGGGTCTTTAAACTGCTCAAGGAGCACGATCTCCAAGAGGTCCTCGCATTCCGCGTGGCCTTCAAGGCAGAGACAGGTTTGGGCCGGCTCGACGTGCTCGCCCAATACCAGGGCATCGCTGCAACGTTGCAGCGCCTCTCCCGATCCACGCCTGATCTAGATTTCAAATAGAATTCTCGGCGATGAATAGAATTAAACCGCGCGGTCTTTCACTCTCGTTTTTTAACGCGAGGAATCTTAGGGCACAGCGCGATCAAGTAGCTGCCTTTTTGCGCGAAAGACAGATTGACGTTCTCCTCGTCCAGGAAACGCTTCTTAAACCAAAAATGAAAAGTCCGAGAATCGCGAATTATAACGTAGTCAGAAATGACCGAGTCACCCGCGGGGGTGGCACGTTAATTTATTATAAACGATCGTTGTATTGCATGCCGATGGATCCACCCGCTCTATCCAATATGGAGGTGTCAGTTTGCAAGCTAGGGATGACCGGTCATCCAGATGTCGTGTTAGTATCCGCGTACCTTTCGCCGAATAAGGTACTGCTTAAATCCGATTTAAAGGCGCTATTCAGATTAGGTGACTCCGTCATTATAGCGGGGGACCTCAACAGCGGTAACGTCATCTGGAACAGTCCGAGGACTTCTCGTAACGGGAAGATTCTCGACAAACTAGTCGGCGTTCTCGCGTTTGACGTCATAGCCCCTCCGGAACCGACCCATTATCAGGACAACTGTCGTCCGACAGTTTTAGATATTGCAATTCTTAAGAACGTCACGCTTCGGTTACAACTCATACATGTTGTACACGAACTTGACTCCGATCACCGCCCGGTAGTAATGCAGTTAGGAAGTCCAGACGACACCACCCCTCCGTCGGTAAGGGTGGCCGATTACAAAAAGTTAGTTGAATATATTAAAGACAATTTAACATCGGATATATTAGACAGAATTCCGGACGTGTTGGTGTCTAAAGCTGACGCGGATTTGGCCATCGATTCCCTGGTCAACTTCCTTCAGATCGCCGTCAGGGAGACCTCGAGAGAGGTGCAAGCGGTGAACGATCGCCGCTTTATACTCCCGGACGACGTGAAGGCGTTGATCACGGAAAAGAACGCCGCGACTCGAGCTCACGACACTTACCCGTCTAGAGATAACCGCGACCGATTGCGATCTTTACGCAAACAAGTTAAGGCCCGTATTTCAGAAATCCGCGATGAAAGGTGGAATCGGTTTTTGGAAAAAATCCAGCCGTCCCACCTGGCGTACTGGAAGCTAGTTAGGTCTGTCAAATCAGACGAGATGATCCCTATGCCCGCGCTCGATAGAGGCCCCGGGTTGCCTCCCGCGTTCGATAGTTTAGACAAGGCGGAGTCACTCGCCGCGAGCTTAGAAAAGCAGTGTTCACCGAACACAACCAATACTGACACCGTACATATTGAATCGATCGAGTCATCGGTAGAGCACGCGCTCGCGTCTCCACCGGCGGATACCCTAACCCCCATTACATTCGAGGAAGTTTCGGATGCCATCAAGCGTCTTAAACTTAGGAAGTCCCCAGGTCCCGATGGGATCAGGAACGAGGTTCTCAAGCTCCTTCCTGATCGTATCATAGCTCTATTGGTCTGCATCTTCAATGCGGCCATGTCCCAGGGTCACTTTCCAGCCGTCTGGAAAAAGGCCGTAGTGATAGGAATTCACAAGTCCGGCAAGAAAGCTACGCTTCCCGATAGCTATCGCCCTATCAGTTTGTTAGACACGTTAGGGAAACTGTACGAGCGGCTCCTTCTGAACCGTCTCCAAGCTTCCATATCAGAGTTAGATCTGTTGCCACCTGAGCAGTTCGGATTTCGTGCCGAACACTCCTGCACAAACCAAGTACACCGCCTCACGGAGTACATTTTCTCAAAATTCAATGAGGATCCGGATCCAAATCCGTACCCGATTAAACCTAAACCGAAATGTACAATGGCAGTCTTTTTCGATGTCGCCAAGGCCTTCGATAAGGTCTGGCACTCGGGGCTCATTCATAAGTTAATTCTTTTCCGCGTTTCCGATAGGCTAGTTCACATAATACGCGACTATCTTACCGATAGGTCCTTCCGCTACAGAGTGGAAGGAGAACTGTCCTCGTCCCACCCGATACGCTCAGGTGTGCCCCAAGGGTCCATTTTGGCACCCATGCTCTTCAATCTGTTCGTCAGTGACCTACCTCAACTCCCGGGAGTGGAGGTAGGTTGTTATGCTGACGATACAGTTCTCTACGCTTCCGGATGGTTTCCGACACGAGTTAGGACATGCGTCGAAGAAGCCGTTAGCACACTCGGTGACTGGTTTCTTCGATGGCGTATAGCAGTAAATCCAGATAAAAGCGCCGCGATAATTTTCGACCCAAAATCAGACAAATACATGCGCAAACTCGCGCCTATAAAATTATACGGGTCAGTGATTCCCTGGGCCAACCAGGTTAAATACCTCGGAGTCACGTTGGATAGACGCCTCACGTTTAACCAACATACCAAAAGAGTCAGGAATAGGGCCGCTATGGTCTTGGGTCGGTTACACCCATTAATCGTTTATAAAAATAAGATGTCCTTAAGACACAAGCTGACTCTTTATAAAACTTGTATTCGCCCGATTTTGACATATAGTGCACCCGTTTTCGCACATATGTCTCAAGCTAACTTTCTGTCACTTCAACGTATCCAGAACCGTTTTCTACGTAAAGCCACCGGGGCTCCGCGATACGTCCGGAATAAGGATCTCCACAGGGACTTGGAGATACCTTCTATCTGGGCGTATGTAAAGTCACTCACCGACAGTTATTTTGATAGAGCCGAGAATCACTCTAGCCCGTTAGTGGTATCCGCCGCAAACTACAGAATCGTACCGAACGTATCGCGTCACAAAAGACGTCCGCGCCATATTTTTACCGATCCTCCCGACGATATAACGGCAGCGAACGATCAGTACCAGCCTGTCTCTCAAAACAGAGCGTGTTCACGCCCACGCCCGCGTAACCACAGATCACGCCGCCGTGGTCTGGGGGTAAATTTCGCTCCCGCACACCAGAGTAGGCCCCCCTCGGCAGCGGCTCAAGCCTAGGTTCGTTCCCTCGGTAGGGAGCCCTTGAGTGCGCTGCTCGCGCGATACAGTGACACACCCATACATCACTGCAACAACATTACACACATCACCTCCACACACGTGCACGCTCACACGCTTACACATAAAGTGGATGGGTTTTTCTTTTCTTTCCCGTATCGAACTGTAATAGTTTAGAATCTTTTCCGATACAAAATACACATAGGAGTTGTTGAGATATGTATGCTTGGTACACATATATGTTTCAGCAACTCTTATTGGTATGAATAGTTTAGCTTTAACTTAGGTTAGCTTTGATAGGTCGCGAATTGCATTAACAGGCAACAGCCAAGCCGAGGTGTGCCGTGCACCCTTGAGCTGGTTGCCAAAACAAAAATCGGCTGAGTGCCTTAAGCGCTCGCCTTAGTAGTCCGGTGAAGCTGTTAAGACCTTGCCAGGTCAATAGCATAGTCAGTTCGAGAAAAAAAAAATCGACAATTTTAATTGCGTAACAAGTCAAATACTGAGCGGACGTTACGTCCTTACTGTTATAACACTTTGACTTGTTTCACAATGAATAATCGAATATATCTTCGTAAGAGGTTTTTCTTAAAATACGTCACGAAAGATTTTACCTTTTTATACCCCCCTATAAATATTCCTACACGAATGATGCTCCTCTTAAATATCCAAATATAATATACCTAAAATATTTACAAATATGAGACGAATAACTTTGTATAGTAATACAAAAATGAAATTAAAATAAGTATATGCATTTTTATTTTTATTTTTATATATGCAAACATATAATGGGCTGTATGAGATTATACAATCTCAATACAAAATATCAATTTTAGATATATTCAGGCCGCTATACTACGCGACGCTAATCTGACACAAGCCGCGCAAGCGCAATATGTTCGGTCACGTTATAGTCGACGCATTTTAAACTGAGTCAACAGGCTATAAATGTCACTGACAGTAGGAATGTGCACGCAATGCAACCCGTTATCGATACTTAGCTACCTGAGCACGCGGGGTCGATGCATCGTCGTGACTTTTATTATCACTCTGACTCGTGATTGGTCGTTACGAGTAAGGGTTGTTGTTAAATATAAGATTTTTTGGTATGGCACTCATTACACTACTTACGTTTCGTTAGGCAATACACACAATGGATAATTTATCTTGTAATGTAGTTTTGAAGAAATTAAATGGTGACATCAACGCTCAAGCTCGCGCTGTAATTCACAACGTGTTCCTGTTTTTAAAAGAATTGAAAACTGACCCCGAGAAAAAAGCTTGCCTCTAAATTTCAATAATCCACGAGATATTGCAGCACTGATTTGTGCAGATAGTAGAGTAGATTATACCTATCCCGTTATCGATATGCACCTCTACAATTCTTACGCACATCACTACACCTTTCCATAAGACCTGTAAGTGCAAGAGAGACAGACAGATAAATATGATTTATGACCCGAAGCCTCAGTTCATAATGCGTCGAATATAGTAGCATAGCGGCCTGTATACTACTACGTGTCCCTACTCTGACGCAAGCGCAATACGGTCAGTCACGTTAGTAGCATGTCATTGTCGTAAAATCATAAGTTTATGTCCTGCTAAAAATACTGCTCAAAGCGCCTAAAGAAATTTTCACTTAAAAAAAATTGAGAGATTTTTGATTGAGGGATTCTCTTGTCACATCACGTTTCGTCACAGTAAGCGACAGTACGAATATATTCTATCAACAGCGTATTATATATTTTATAGGAAAATCTCATATGTATAACAAAAAATATTATAAAAATTGTAACAAACTTATTTAATACCAGCTGTGGCCGCTACTTCGTCCGTGTGGAGCCTTATGTAAGAAAACAGAATGTATCCAGTCCATTTACTTATCTATTTTTTTCTCGTACTTACGCCGCGTCGTCATTAAAATTACAATAACTTTTGATAGAGTCAACCGATTTGAATAAAACCGCTACTTCGTCCGTGTGGAGCCTTATGTAAGAAAACAGAATGTATCCAGTCCATTTACTTTTCTCTCGTACTTAAGTCGCGTCGTCATTAAAATTACAATAACTTTTGATAGAGTCAACCGATTTCAATAAAATAAAGACTACATGTTACTCGAGAACATGTTTTATAATCTAATTGGTAAGATTTTATCGTGAAAGCAGTACTTTAGCAGCGATGCGTTTCCAGACAAACCGACAGATAGACGGACATTTCTAAAAATGATTGAAATGACTTTTATTACTTATTTTTATACCCCTGCCACAATTTTTTTCACTGAAATCTAAAAAGTACAGACACGCTAGATTTACATTTTTATAATATGTATAGTATCTAGGTAGTATTATTAATTAATTAAGCGCGGTTCTTGGAAGATTTCTCTTCCTCTGTTGCTAGTTTCATTTAGCCACTTATTAATCTTACAAGCCGCTTATACCGTACTTTAGCCAATTAACCGTCGTCCGCAGAGTCTCGGTAACATGATACATAATGTATATTTCCTTCAATTAACATCTTAATACGTACCAAAAACAAAAACACTCCAACAAATATAGAACAAAAACCCTTCATTAGCTTGAAGGTTGTACCGTTTAATTTTAGTCTTCGAATTTATTTCTGGCTTATGATTCAATTTTTTTATAGTAAAAGCTTCTTTAGGCCCGTTGAGCGGTATTTTTGGCAGGAGATAAATTTATAATTTCGTATCACGACATGCTAGTTAGCTTGACTGACCGTATTGCACTTGCGCAGCTTGCGTAAGACTAGCGACACGTAGTATAGAGGCTTATGTACATGCCAGCCTGTGTTTGGGAGGAGGGGAGAGAAGGGCGAGAGGGAGTGGAGGGGGTCTCCGGCGCTCCCACTGACCGAATGAAACGCAACAATGCAAGTACTGTTACTTCACGTCGGTTTTCTGTGAGACCGGTACTGGCGAGCCGACCCATTCATGCCGAAACCAGTAATAGCTTCAGCGTGGCTCTATCACCTACAAAATATTGTATTTGTATACTGAAATTATTAACATTTATCTGGTTTTCACATCTATTGACACACGGAGCAATAGTTATATACATTCTTATAAAGTTTATTAATCAATCAAACCTATGAAGAACTGTAAAGTACTGACGTACACATGTCGCTATACCACGTGTCGCTAGTGTGACGCAAGCCGTGCGAGCGCAATACGCTCAGTCATCGAAATTATACGTTTATTTCCTGCCATAAAATAGCACTCGACGCCCCTAAAGAAGTTTCACTTCAATAAATACTCTAAATTATCCTTGGAGTGTGGAATTCTGACATGCAAACATGTATCGTATATAATATTAATTGATACGACAATTAACTAAGCGAGGGCGAATTAATATCACTGAGCAACTATAATTGATACAAATCGAAATAGTTGTTGTGACAGCGTTTAAATTGGGCGTTTATCTCTACTATAACTAGATTTTCCCGCGACTCTGTCTGCTAGATATGAAAATTATTTGAGTCATATAAATGTACAATGTTATTATATGTAAAAAAACGTAGATACGTTATACGTGCTCCGAGCGCGACATGTCGAACTGTGGCTAGATAACCAATAGTGGCGTCAGTGTCGTGTTAGTGGTAGGGGGAGTGCGTTGTGTACTGATCAGTTCATTGAATGCTCCAAAACTGTCAAATTACCCTCGTGTGAGATATGTATATGATATGTAGACGAGATATTGTATAAACTATACATGCAAAACTCCTAGAAGTCAAGGAATCACATATAATTCGGAAAAAATTACTATTTCCATGAATAATTTAATATTTCCAAAAATTAAATATTACAGAATAAAAATTTACGTCAAAAAATGATAAATGGAACAAAGATCAAAGATTAAAATTATATTATAAGAACAGTACTGCGTGCCTATACAAATTGTGGAACATATTTAAATTGTAGATTTTATTGTTATTCATACAATTAAATTGAAAAATGTTTTTAATGTGTTCTATTAATTGCAATTTTATATTACTTAATTGTATATTCTAATTACATGTACACAGTGTAATAAAATGTAAATGTAACTAGAAAAATTGAACCGATCTATATTTTATTTGAACCTATCTATATAAAAATTATATATGTCGAGGTGACGTTGAGGGGCAGTCATAAAAGTATTCTGTCAATCATAGATGACGTCCTTTTTGTAATTTGATCGATCATTTACTCAAGATCAACCAAATATTAATAATAAAACCATTTTATGTCCAGGTTACCAGCTAATGAAAATTAAATGCTAATTAAATTTGTACTTATATGCTTTCAATAAGTATTCATTTTTTCAAGCAAGATGTCATATCTGTTTTGATTATTCTGCATTTTTGACTGACAGATCTAAAATATAACTATTTGTCAGAGTTCCAAATATTACTTCGCGTATGTGTGCGTTATCGTGCCATTTTGTTTGTCAAAATATCATATAGGTAACGTATCTAC
Source organism: Antheraea pernyi (assembly GCA_015888305.1). Taxonomy (NCBI): domain Eukaryota; kingdom Metazoa; phylum Arthropoda; class Insecta; order Lepidoptera; family Saturniidae; genus Antheraea; species Antheraea pernyi. The sequence continues at coordinate 30,910 of MU161306.1, read as the reverse complement.
GTCTTTTTAGATATAAAATCATTGGTTATGTATGGAATTAAACTTTCATCGGTTTTCTTTTGTGATTTCTATTCAAGCTTTCATTATTATTTTATTATTTGATGTCTTTTGAGGATGAGATAACACTACTTCATACAATATCTCTGCAGTATTCGAAAAGGTTTCTGTATCGGTATCAGGTATAATATAGTGTATTTCCGAACTGATTTCGCTATTGTCCTAGCAAGGTCTTATAGCTTCACCGGACTACCTGTAATGTACAGTGCTTTTAGATTTCGTAATACTTAATACCAGGAACAGCGCGGTTACCTTGTCGTGCACTGGTAACAAAAAATATTGGTTTCAGGTGTTATATTAAGTCCTTGATTATGTTCAAGGTTTTTTTAGAATAATTCATTGAGTTAATTCTTTATTTACATAGGTACAAATTTTTTGATTGTTTTTTTTTATCATAACAATTAATTTAAATATTAATAATTTCTAACTATTTCCCTAAAACGGAGAAGACTCGACAAACTGACATGTGTATAAATTAAATTGTGGTGTTTATCGTATATCAAGTTACAAACCGGGAATTGGTTGATAAATGGAACATAATTATTCTTAGACACTTCCTTAAGCTTCTTCATTTTTGTAATACGATACTCAAAATAAAGCATATAGAAAAATGCGAAATAACATAACAACAAAAAATCACTTTATTGTTTTTTCTCCGAAGTAACAAATCAGTATTGCCTGAAACGGCCTTAATAGCTTCACCAGGCTTATTAATACTAACTAACGCAAGACAGCCAAAATGGGCGAACCTCGGCTTGGGCTGTTTGTTGCCTTGCACGTAATTCTACTAACGGAATCCAATCAAATAGAGTTTGAGCAGACTAACTACACATATATACACAATGTATATATGTAGTATATATGTAAGTATCTAGTATATTCGACAGTTTTCAGCGTCTCACTAGCAAAAATAATGGAAAAAGGTGCCTCGCAGGACGCAGCAATTTATACGACTGCAACGTGTGATGCTTGTATACATGAATTTTGATACTTGCACGCAAACACACACTTGGATACAATAGAAAGAGAGAGAGAGTGGTGGGAGGCGTAACGCATGTTTCTTACGTGACGATTATTAACAAACTATAAAAAACTTCATTCAAAAAACTCTATTTCTGTATATTTAGTCTGTGCAATGTCTTGTGTTATTAACTTTTTTTAAATCTATTTATAGGTTCAGTTTCATAATAATTCGCCATGTTTAATATATTTTACTATTAATATGGACTGTAGACACTATGATATGGACCTTGTAAAAATGTATGGTGTCGTAACGATATTTTTTTTCAAACTCAGGTTTACCGTAAGACTAACAAGCGATTCCAGTTTCGCGTTGGTGCGATGTGACAACGTAGCATCTTATTACTTATATAAAAATATTATATCCATATTTTGATACTTTCAAAGATATAGGAGCTACGTAATAATTATCAACCGAGTATTTTTTTTTTATTTAGTGCAGTCATATCTTCTAAGACATGAATTAAAATCGTAAATTAAAATTGTAATGTACTCGTACGTTAAATACTCTATCAAAATCAAAAATACTTTATTCAGTTTAAACCCTGAGAAGGCGCTTATGAATATCAAAGCTACCACCGCTTCGGAAAACAACCCAGTCATCGAGAACAACCAGCAGTTAACTCAATCTATAAAACTGAAGGATTGAATGCTACATTGATCAAAATATCATCTCAAACAACCTATTACTTTATAATAATAATAGAAAGTAAAAGATAAAGATTATAATCCAATATCCTATTATCCTTAGTAGGTAGACATATATAGTTATGACCTTTTCTTTAGGCATTTCTAAGATGTACAATTGTTATCGCAGGTTTAATCAACGTTTCCAATGAAAATGCGCGGAAACTCCTACTTACGATTTCATTAGAATAAATCTAATTTTCTTTACTTTTTATAAAGGAGTCGTTACATTTTAAGATGAGTCGAGTCCAATTTTCGGCGTTCATAATATTTGAATTTATTTTTTTGAGATCTTCTTTTTATTTTAATTTTTTATTGTTAAGTAACAAATAAATTCTGTAACAACAGACAGATACTATATCTAGGTCGATAATATTTACAGCTATTAAATATGCTAAGTTAATAAAAGACAATTAAAATATCAAAACACTAAAAATTGAGCTATCATTTATGATGTATAAAAACGTAAAATATTAGTAAAATTAAATATGTTGTATGTACGACTAAAATTTAACTTGTACATTTATACATTTTTTATATATTTTTTTATACATTTAAAGTCTTTCAGAAGAATTTATCTAAACGATGATGAAAACCGATTAAAAACCTGTTACATAGTTTAAAAAACTAAGTGAACGAAGAACGACGTTCTTTTCGAACGACAAAAGATTTATCAGTTCTCTCTAAAACTTGGTCGAAAAATTGGTCACCTGATTAGGCTCAGTAACAAAAATAATTCCTTTTTTTTTAATAATGTTATGTTTTACGAAAAGCCCCCGCCAGCGTGTCAAGTTGACCTTAATGTCTTAAGGCGTATTATATAGAAAGAAAGAAAGAAAATAAGTTTATTGCAGCAAATACACGGACAATATGCTATTATAAAAATAGAATAACAAAGAAGTAAATATAAAAAAAAAATTAAGAAATTGAACGTTAAAATCTAAAATTATGTCACTGTTTTACTGCAAAGGCGCACAATTCAGCACATGCTGGCTGCCACCTTTACAGGTGACCCCAGAGCTGATTTTCTATTGTGGCCAAGTGGGTTTAAATATATAATAACAATAATAGATAAAGATTCGAACCGACGTAAGTTCTAGAGTTAATCAATCACTGAACCGTGTTAATCACTGCGTAATAAAAAAAGGGTTTATTACAAATCCATCTGAGTAACATAAACCCAATGTTCTAGTAAATTTATTTTCACGTGTTACCTACACAAGTGCCAATTCATCTTTCACGGCTCACAAACAGGTAAACCCGAGTCCCGACCTTCAGGGTTCAAATTCTATTAACACGCTTATTCATGAAAACGTTCGAACGATTATAAAGATTTAGTCGAGTAATGGTACATTTCGGTTGAGTAGAAAAAATACAAACGATGCCTTTAAAAAATTCAATATCATGAACTGTTTCGTCGCCATGGAGGAGAAGAGGACTAAGTAACAAATTATCATATTAGATTTGACAGGATTTTTACAATTGTTGATAAGCATAATTTTACCTAAAAAAACGTTTGTGTATATTCGTGTGCGCACGTAAGAAGTTATACTACTTTAGTTTAAAAAAAAATTAAATGTAATTGAAAACATTTTAATAAAAAAATAACTTTAAAGGGCTATAAAATTAATGCTCTCTATATCTTTACACAGAATCAAGGAAGATAACAAAAAGAAGTAGAATAAACTATTCATGAAACAATAATGTAATAACCGACAGGTTACCTCAAATCTATAAACTTTTAAAAGTTGATACTATAAGCAAAACACTTTTATCACAAATACACACAATAAATCATTATTTATCACAATATTAATGTAGGTTCTTTTATCGCCACTGATATAAAACATGTATTATAGATTCACATATATCTGAATAACCTTGAAAACAATTATCAGTTCTCTCGAAAACTTGACAGACAATTACCGACCAAATTCATGGTATCGGTGTGCGCGCGCATCGTTAAAATTCACTCTCATAATTTTTCCCAAACCTGCCAAATGAAGTACGACTTAAAAAAGTTTATACGTTTTACCAGAAAGTCGGTGCAATTCACTTCACATTTGCATTTTTTTTTTACATTATTTTAAACGCTATTTTGTGTGACAGTCACGTATTTTCTTACAAAATAATGTTTTAGATATATAGGCATAGCTACATCTGGGTATATCCATATCTTTTATTCATAAAACTGAGAGGTGTACACCACATTTTCAATTACGTTTAAAATGACACCCTCTGTCCCCGATACGTTGCACCACAACTCGCCCGCACTATTACTTCGTTGTACTCTCAGGCTACACTTTGTATGGTAATTGCTCCACTGCTAAAGATCGTAGCTTTATGATATACAACATATATCCTTCCTCAATAAATATACAATATAATAATAGTTATAATATAATATAATATCTATATACATATAATAAAAGATTAACGGGACGAAATCTGTACATTAATTATTTTAAAGAAAAAATACTCCGGTGGGACTTAGAATCAATGACAGTACATATTTCCATAGTTTTAAAAAATTTTGTCTGTCTGTCTGTTGTTTGTAAAAGATTGACGCAAAAACTACTGGACGGATTTTGACGAAATATGGTATGGTACTAGTTTATACACCGGTATAACATTTAGGATATGTTTTACATATATATCACAGTGGTAAGTACGTTTATTTAACTTTTAAGAAAACACAAAAAAGAAGATATCACTCGTGATATACTGGACGAATTTTCACGAAATTTGGTTTGTTTTACATATATATCACTTTCGTATGTATATATATGTATATCTTACTTATGAGGAAATATAAAGATAAGAAATTAACGCAAGAATTACTAGACGGATTTTTACGAGATTCGGTATCTTAAGTTTGCTCTTTTCATACATTAGTGATAATTTAATGTATGTCCCTAATAAATTAAAAAAGGTTAATCTAATAAAGAACCGACATAACTTTAATACTAGAAAGAAGTTGTTGTCTCAAATTGGCCACCTGATGTTTTAGGCTCAGTAAGAACAATAATTTCTTTTTTTTTTAGAAAAATAATGTTACGTTTTACGGCAAAGCCGCCGCCAGCGTATCAAGTTGATCTTAATGTCTTAAGGCGTATTATATAGAAAGAAAGAAAGAAAATAAGTTTATTGCAACAAATACACGGACAATATTCTATTATAAAAATGAATAAAAAAGAAGTAAACATTATATAGATGCTAGCGGGCCCGGCGAACGTTGTCCTGCCTTGATAATAAAAAAAAATCTAAAACTCAACCGCAGCGCCACCATACCGGTTACAATTGTGAATCAACTTTTCTTGGATCCACCCTTCGATCAACAATAACTAGATAAAGAGTCACGTACAAAATTGTAGCTAAAATCTGTCCGCGTAAATAATATAATAAACAAAGTGTCAAATAGGTGAGTTATATAAGGTAATGAATAGGTAAAAGAATAAAAAAGATAATGTGATTATATCGCCGAGACATCCAAATTATAATTTTCGAAACATATCTGGGAGTCGAGTAAAAACATTCTTAATTTATTTTTAGATAGAATTAAATTAATCGCAGATCTTATAGGCGGTGGTATATTGTTCCAGCACTTACTAGCATTATATCGAAAACTGCCTCTAAAGGCTGCTGTAAAGTGACGTGGAGTTAATATCTGTGATATTATTCTAATTCAGATATATATTCTATATTCAGAAGCTCTATGACTACCTACCCAACTGATTTTATTATAGAGGTATTGCGGTTTTTCATACCGAATTACCCCAAACAAAAGACATGCGAGATGTAATTTGCGCCTTGCTTTCATTTTTAGAAGTAGGTGCTTATTAATGGTAGAGGTGACATGTGCTCTTGGTGGTATTGTAAAGCAGAAACGTGAACAAGCATTTTGAACCCTTTGTATAACATGAGATGTTCTAGCGAGTAATCGAGGACCGTACACAACATCGAAAAATTTAACTTTGAACTATGTGAACGATTTTGATATATGTAACGAACACCTCTCTCTGTGTAACCGTCAAGAATAAACGTAGCTATATTTTTTTTCAAAAATATACGATGTACAACTAGATGGTGTAGTGCCACGCTACGTTTCGGAAAACAAAATCGTTCACAAAGGGTGAGGCCAATTAAATCGTCGATGTCGAGTTTGATTAGAACTATGACATTATTAAACACTGTGCTTATTATTGAAATTTCACGCGGACGTCGTCGCGGATACAGTTTATATATAGCTAGTTCATATATATAATAGTATTCCTTGTTATCTGTATCTAAATCGAAATCGTTCTCTAATAGGGATTTGCTAACGAACGAGACAAGGGCGACAGCGGGGTGGTAGGGTTTTAAAGCCTAACTGGGTCGCGACCACCATGCATGTAGCGAAAAAGCCCGTAATAGTGATTCGTTCTGCGCGTCGCGTTTCGTGATCAGCTCATGCATATCCAGTAGTGAACGACTTTCGCCGTGGCTCGAGTACCGGTGAGATGATGAATGGTCACGTCTGGACACGGACGGAGGTTGTTCGCTCACGCAAGCCGGCATGATAGCGGCTACCAGCGTGGGATAACGCATCTCACGGTAGTCGCCATTGTTTTTGGATTGTACGCTGCTCACCATCAGGCACAGTGCAGTCACTTTGCTGTGTTACAATAAAAAAAAAGAAAAAAAAGACTACTACCGTAGTGACCCCAGATATCATTAATTGAAGCAATCCATTACAGAATATGAAAGTGTGTAGTCCGTTGAAGCTGTTAAGACTTTGCTTGGTCAATAGTGTAGTCAGTTCGAAAAAAAAAAATATGAAAGCAAAAATTTATACCTCATATTCAAAATATTTCTTACTTGGTTGTCTTGACTTCCACGATGCCTATACTTAAGTAAATATTTTATTAATATTACATAAGATCATGTGTTAATGTACAACATTATTGATATGTGTATTTATGGTATGGCTAGACTTGTAATATTTCTGAGAGGGGGGAGGGGGCATAGCAACGTCGTATAATTTATACATATCTGAGTAGTAGTCGTTACTCTTGAATTGGACAAAGTAGTTCCAATTAATCTATAACAGGAAATAGAGTTTTCGGTTAAAGAGATATTTCTCAGTGATCTATTGTAATCTATTCATTGTTGCAGTTGTTTTCTCTATGTAAAGAAGAATTATAGGTCAAAGCGTTTAATAGAATTCACGGTTATTTATTTTAAGACAAAGGTGATCTTACAGCTAGCAAAAGAACAAAGAAAATAGAGTTTTCGGTTAAAGATATGGTTGTCAGTTGTCTATTGTAATTTATTAATTGTTGAATTTTTTTTTCTGTGTCACTACATATTATAGCCCATAACATGTTTTTAATAAAATTCACGTTTATTTATTTTAGGATAAAACGTGAACAAATATGGAAAACAAAACAAATATGGAAGTAATAACATTAATACGACAGTAATTTTTTGGGATTGAGAGGGTATAAAAGAGGTCTATATCAAAGATTTGTTGTTATGTATGATGTTAATTTGTTGCTAGATCTAATTAAGGATGAGTATTTTGTTCGTGGCGAGGATTATTTTTTACTTTGAAAAAGTCGAAACTTAACGAAAGAACTGAGATGTTAATTTATATACGAGGAAAAAGTAGTATAAAATAAATCATTTTATTTATTATAGTACGGCGAAGTGACTATACACTATAGTAAGCACAGTACAATCTAAAAACAACGTATTACGTAGAGACACACCATCCCTCGCCAGTAGTCCGGTGAAGCTGTTAAGACCTTGCTAGGTCAATAGCGTAGTCAATTGGAAAAAAAACCATCCCTCGCCGGTCGCCGCTGTTATGGCGGCCTGCGTAAATGTCTCTTCACGTTACGCTTGATGGACCCCATATTATAAGAAGGAAGAATCACAATGGGCGGGAGATTATTCTAGAGCTTCACGGTATGGCAAAGGTAAGATGTTGCGAACTTTTTAGTTGTTACCCAGATAGGATTTACCGTAAAACTGTGGCTCCGATGGCCAGCGCCCGTGGTTTAGTTATAAAAAGAAAAGAAAGAATTAAATTGAATAGCTTATCAGAACACTCGCCATGATACAGACGGTAGAACACGCTCAGTAAGGCAATGTCTCTGCGCAACTGAAGCGGCTCTAAGTTTTGTCGAGTGTGTTAATAGCAGCAAAACAAACAAATTTATTTATTGTTCTTATAAACTTCTTCTTCTTAAGGGGTGTAAGGGGTGTCGAATAACATCTAAGACTTGAGACATCCAGGCCAACCTCACCTGCACATGGTGAACCCTGCTGAATAACGAACGAGGCAATGGCGAAAGCGGGTGGTAGGGTTAAAACCTACAGCCTGACTGGGTCGCAACCACCACTTATATAGCGAAAAAGCCCGTCATAGTGTTTCGCTTCTGCGGGTCGCGTTTCGGGATCAGCCTGTGCATATCCAACTTTTCGCAGGCCGGCATGACAGCGGCGACCGGCGATGGATAGTGTGTCACTCGGTGGTCGCCGTTGTTTTTGGATTGTACTGTGCTTACCATCAGGCACAGTGCAGTAATTTTGCCGTGCAACAATAAAAAAAAAAATTAATTATAACCTAGACGATTCCTTTGCTTGACGGTTTCACCAGCAACGTATATATTGAATACAGATGCCTACATGAGTATTTACTTAGAGCTTGCCAGATTTTAAGACGTCTTCTGTTAATACTCCGCTCATTCAGATCGTAGCGTCACGTTATAAAGTTTACAACCTTTCTCAATAAACGGGTTATCCAACGCAAAAGGAATTATTCAAATCAGGCCGAGAGTTCCTCAGATAAGTACGTTGAAACAAACTTCACAGCTTTGTAATATTTATATTCAGTATCGTGTACTGATATCTTATATAGGGTGGTTGGTATATATAAAGAGCGAGATAATCAAACTAGGACAATAGTTTCACAAAAAGAAATCGTCGATAAAAGCTAATTTATCATAAGATTAATGACATGATGAAATCCGATAGGACAACCGGGTCAGTACTAATGAGATCTCCAGTTACGATCGAAAATAGAACTCATTGTTTTGATATCCCTTCTTGTTTGAGAAAATTTATATTACCTCCACAATTTGGTCGAAGTTGAGTTTTTACTCGACTACCCAAAATGAGGGTAACGTTTTTTGCTTTTATTTCCTTGACGTGCTCTGTAACAAACAGTTAATGGATTTTAGCTTATTAGGTGTCGTTAAATTTCTGTGTCTTAATTGTAGGAGTAATTTAGGTTTTAGAATAATATCGTAAGTACGATGTCTAGGAATAAATGAGTAAAGAATATTTTTTAAATATGTCTTTAGACAAATACGTTAAAAAAGGTTACAAAGTGGATGGCGGCCATTTTGAAATTCGCCATTTTCTTTTTATTTCATTTTTGTTTACTGAATAAACACGCAAAAATGTAAAGTCATAGGTCTCAACGAACTGATTCGAATTCAGCTTCCAAGATTTGAACTAAACAAACTAACAAATATTGCGAGCCAAACAGTTAAACTAGTAAAAAAGAGAAATAAAGTTAGAGATTGTAACCTAACATTTTAGTTCTTGTTATGTAGATTATAGTACCCATACTTCATTTTTTGATCGACTAGGTATCAATTAAGCATTTTACATAACTTAATTGAAATTCCAACGATAATAGACTTTTTTTTTGTCAAAGGTTCGGCTGGCAGGTATTAATTTTAGTTACTAATAACCTAATATTCAATTCTTTCACGCAACTGTTTTTACAGAAATCTTATTTAAGGTGATAATACTATTGAGAATTTAAATTAGTAATTCTCTTGTTCTAGTTGCAATGTATAATTAAGTTGCAAATTTATTTAAAAGTGGATCTGAATTAATTTTGTTCTGCTTCTTTATTTATTTTATTACCTATTTACGAGACTTTCTAGCCATCTATATTATAAAAGTCAAGTATTTATTTTATTCAATGCATTATTTTCTGAAACTAATTAATTATTTTTTTGCATATTATAACCTATTTATTGTGAAAGATTATAAACTATTTACCATCATACTATGACTCTTACTATGAACAATTCCCATACGAAGTGTAGTTCAGAAAATATACAAAATAAAAATAAATTATTAGTGTGGATAGGCCGTAACGATAGGCTATAATGTTGCCCTATATAATAAATTATGAACGCAGATGAAACCGCG
>MU161306.1:8187-19044 GCA_015888305.1 Antheraea pernyi | reverse complement strand
TGTGTACATTACAGAAACGTTTTTTCAAAAACATTTGTAACTACGACACTCACGCCAACTGTAACATGTAACGTGTACATTAGGTATATGAATACAAATAGTATATCGAGTGGGATGTGATTTATCATCAGCAACATAACTGGAACTTCAACCTACTATATACCAAACTCAGTACTCACTAACACTATATAAGAAAGTAATGAAAATTATAAGCTATACATTATCGAACAATATATCTTAAATCTTTTATTTTATAGATAGATATAATATGCCCGTATTGTCGATATACTTAAGTTATTCTTATACGTTGCTATAATAACTGAGTTATGTAGAAGCAAACGTGGTAAATAAGACAATAGAATTATTATAAAACTTCTGCTGGAATATTACGAGTTAATCAAACATAAAGAGAAAATACTAACCACTCTATACAGCCTTTGAATACTTAATTTGTTTATTGCTGCAGACAGAAAAATCGTGTAGTCTACACTTTATAATTAAAATGGGAACAGAAACTGTTACTCTTTTAGATAGAATAGCTCCGATCCATTTTCAGTATATGGGTCTTTGGCACGTACTCGTGGAATGAAAAAATATTTTAATTCCTTGAATGTCTTATAACTTTCATGTTATTCAAATCTTTTAATTGCCAAGTCACTTGTACATTTTTATAAATGTATGTATTCTTTTCTATCTTAGTTTCGATACGTTCTTTTGTTTTTATAACTACAATATATCAGTCTATTATTATATTTAATTACAGATAGAAAGGTGATATAAGAATAACTATCTGAAATATACTAGATACGACTTTATAATATTTAGTTATCGACCACTAAAACGAAACTTGTCTCTAGCTATTATTAATTTATTTAGTTAGTTGTAAGTAAGATTTAAAAGAATCTGTGCTCTAGATACCTGATACAGTGGTTGAGATTTCTTCTTATCACGATTCATATTATAGATCGATTATATATTTTTACGATTTATATCTACTATGTCGATCACATTCTTAATTAATTTAGAAAACATATAATTTTATCAAATTGATTAAAATTCTTTATTTCAATGGATTATTTCTTCTTTTTTCTATTCCAATACAGCACTTATGCTTCAATTCTATTAATTCCTAATTGTAATATCTAATTAGTAAGTACACGCCGCTGCTTCACGTGTATTAAATTGGAATTAAATTGTCTGATTCAATAATATTATTAATAGTTATGGTTTTAATTCTATTAGCCTAGAAGGTTTCGCAAGACACAGGCTATGTAACACATTTTTTTTTAATCAGTGAATTTTCGGTATGGAACTATTCACGCATCGCGTGATATTAAAAATAATTTGTCACGTGATATTTTTGTATCACTGTTATTATTCATGTGGTATTTATATTGCTGTTAGATTTTATACCATACTGTGATTTCTAGATGTGTACTAAATTTACCTGTAAAATGCAATTCGCGTATTTCATGCGTTCATACATTTATTATTGTGTTTTTATAAGTGGAACAATTAAAAGAAAGTTGTTCGATTTAGCAGCCAGAAGATAATGTAGCCACAGTGTGACAATAATCTTTAAAATCACTTGTGAAATAGCAGTATAGATTCAAACATTCATTACTATAGAAATTATATTAAAATAGCAATAATTTACATGCTTAATGCATTCAAATATACAAATTCTATTTTTATAATATTTATATATATAAGGCTTAATTTGATGGTACAACAAAATATAAAAAAAGAACTCATTCACATTCCAAAGCGCTGGCGGATTGCATTAACATAATAATGATAAACTAATCGAGGTCAAGGTGTTCTCCAAATACGTACCACTCATTGTACATATTTATATATATTACGCGAACTTAAGGAAATCAATAAGCCATTAAAAGATTTTACGTAATTTCTTCGGAAACACAACGTACATTGATTTAAAGATTCCTCAGTATTTCGCTAAAGACGTTTGCTATTCATTTAACATATATTATAACTACTTCTAAGTAATATTATATTAGTGACTAACAGGCCCGGCAGACGCTGTCCCGCCCTGAGTATCTAAAAAAATCCTTGACAAATTATATACTAACACCTTCCTCATGAATCACTTTACCCACTGGTGAAAACCGCATGAAAATCCGTTCAGTAGTTTTTGAGTCTATCGCGAACTAACAGACAAACGCGATAAGGGACTTTATTTTATACTATGTAATGATTTGTAATATAAATAAATGAAATGAATAAAAAATTAGAATAAATGGAAATAAAAAAACTACCGACCCCTTCCGTTTGCTGTAGTCCGGCGAAGCTGTTAAGACCTTGCTAGGTCAATGGCGTAGTCAGTTCGAGAAAAAAAAAACCTCCCGTTTTCTATTGACAGTCGTCAAACCTAACTAATATTATAAATGCGAATGGGAGTTTGTTTGTGCGTTACGCACGCCTTAACTAATTAACCGATCATCATAAAAATTTTCATCCACATTGTCAGCAGTATAGAGAAGCACATAGGATACCGTTAAAAAAAATGTACTCAGACTAGTAAGTAAGAGTGATCAAACTACATTAATGCGAGCAATGCCGCGGACAAAAGCTAGTAATAATTTGATCAGTAAAAGCTCATTCACTTTAATAAATCAGTATACTTGTAAAAGACGACGGCTATCATAGCTATAATGTTAATATGTGGTTTCATATTTATGATGGAATTTCGTTCACAACTTTACTGTAATATTTTCCACGTGTATTTTCGTTCTAAATTAAATTCTTACACGAATAAGCCATTCTAGTCGTAAATGGAAACCGATTACTTATTAGTAAGAAATTAATTAACTCTCGTGGGATGGCGAGGCGCCGACGTCGTTGCGACATTGTCTCCGGCATATCCTCAATTGGCGCAGATCGTAATCAGATAGAGATTGCGGATGAATGGAGAAGCGATACTATAAAAGATTATTCGGATTAATTTGTACTACTATAAAGCTGCGGAATTTATAGTCTATGGTTTCTGAATTAACTAACTATAATTTATATAGACTAGTTGTCATCGAGTGGTTGAATTTCGACCGTAATAAGAGGTACAAAGATTTTTTATAAGCGTTCATATATAGGTATTATTATATGTATTTTTTTTCTAAATGGTAAAAACTCTATTGAATAGCAAATATAGTAGACTATAGATGTAGAGAGCGTGAAGTATGACAAATAGACACTAATAAACAAAGGCTTGGACTAATCGAAGGTGAGGAAAGAAAATTAACTTTTTGATGTGAAACATCTATAAGCGCGGGTAAACCTGATTTTGGCTTGGCGCGACGCGCGTGGCGACGCCAAATACGAACTTTGCGCTTATACTAGTATTACGCGGCACGCGCCGACGACCTAGCACCCTTTGATAAATGCCGCCAAACACAACACGCCAGCGCTTAGTTGAATTTTTGTATTTAATAAAAATGATTATTTATGTAATAAAATATATAAACAGTCATTATTTTATGGAACAAATTTGTAATGCTTTATCTTTTCATTATGCCATAGCCGATTCCTGTCGTATTCTGTTCTTTTAGGCATATAACTAATACAAAACAATTTCGATGTTTCACATCTGCAAGGCGTCCTGTAACGGCTCATTTTTTTTTCTAAATTTATTTTATTAATAACACTATACTAGCTGACTAAAGCTAAATACTTTTTTAAAGTTGGCTTGTATAGTGTGGAGAAAAAGCCATTGAACTGTTTTGTCTTGACCTATTTATATGTACACTAGTAGTGTACTAGACACTAGTCCTCCAACTTCGACCATAGAGAAATAAAATCTGGTTGGTTATTTACTGTGCTATTTTAACTCATGTAGTATTAAACCTTATCTAATGAAAAACCTTATTTACATTGATCATTTAGCGGGGCTGATAGTCGCGTCCGCAGAAAGTATACCTCTCATTCCCCTGCAAGTGTTCCCCCGGGTGATGCTAAACTTTTAGCCGCTGCAGTTCCACGTAGATTGAACGTCCGCCAGGTCCGCTAGTGTATTTATAAATACTTACTTAAATTACTGAGTGGGCATGTCATATGAATGAGCGCATATTGCCTAAAAAAATCTAAGAATGAATGCTAAAGCATTACCATGAACTGTATTACTTTCCCAGTTTGTTTATATAGATTTTTTTAGGCAATATGCGCTCATTCATATGACATGCCCACTCAGTAATTTAAGTAAGTATTTATAAATACACTAGCGGACCTGGCGGACGTTGTCCTGCCTTGATAATAAAAAAATCCTAAAAGTCAACCGCAACGCCACTTACCGGATCCGATTGTGAACAACCTTTGGTTTGTGTTTGCGAATACGGTGATATATAGGTTTACTTACGATCCCAGTACGATTTCCTGTTTGTACCACTACGTTTAAGAACTTAAGAGCTACTTTGATGTACATTGACAAAATTCTAAGGAAGATATTGAATACAAAAGACTCTTTTAAGTAATTATATATGTAGATAATAATGTTATCAGCAGGTAATTACAAAATTACTTGTATATACACTAACTTAAATAGACGAGGGCAGTATTGAAAGAGAAAAAATATTTGTCGGTCACAAAACACAAATTGTACTTGGGTAGAATTTGGCGACATATATTCGTCAAAATCATCAACTTACCTTTATCTACACTAAACAACACTATCTTCCTCTTCTAATCTCCACTATTACCTTACATCTCACGCCTTTTATTTTAATATCGGTCCAATGATACACCTTTACCTTTTTAGTGTTTTTTTACACTTACATACGTTAACCTATTTTAAATTAACACTTTTATACTTTTATAATTCTCATCCCTTGTTATGACAGCCATAACATACTCCATACCACACTTTTTCAATTCTCAAGCTTCGTATAGCAAGCCTTATTTATTTATCAACTAAAATTTAGAAAAGATAAATAATATATATTTAAAAGTATTTTAAAATTAAATTGTGGCCTCTTCTCGGATATTGATTCTCTCCTTCACTCGTCGCCGCTCTTAGCTACCTCTTTCTGGTCTCTCTCTCGAACCGCTAATTTATCTATATCGTCAATGTTCATTTTTTGACCTATTTCGCTATCTTTCTTTCATCCTGTTTACGAGTTAAATAATCTGCCCAGCTCCATTATAAATGTTGTGAACACTCATTTTTCGAACATAATGAATGACCTGATATAAGTCTCTTTAATTTTTACGTCAGCCTGTAAGCGCTGTATGTCAGTACTGTATTTCCAATTTTTCCCTTAATAATAATTTTTCCCGAGCTATAACAGCAATTGACTGCTTGATCTTTCTACATTTAATTCTCTTATTATACTTATTTATTAATCTATTTATCTTAATATATTTTTTTAACTTATTGTGCCTACTCATGACAGGACAAACCTGTTGCTGAATATAAGTTTGTTTATTGTATGTATAACTTTGTTGTTGTTGTAAACGAACAGATGGGTCACCTGATGTTAAGTCATCACCACCGTCCATAGACACTTGCAACATGAGGAGAGTCGCAAGTGCGTTGCCAGCCTGTGGTTGGGGGGGAGAGAAGAAGGGAAGAAGGAAGGGGAAGGGGAGGGTAGGCTAGTCTCCGGCGCTCTCACTGACTGAACGAAACGCAATAATGCAAGCACTGTTACTTCACGTCGGTTTTCTCTCAGAAACCAGTAATAGCTTAAGCGTGGCTCTACGACCTACATTTTTTTTTCAATGCAAGCGATTTGGGCGATAGTGCATGTGTATGGCGATGCGTCCACGATCATTAACGGAAGGAAAGAAGGAACGGGAAAAGCCTGGGAGGAAAATTGCGTGTTCAGAAGTTTTACCAAAAAGCACTTGCTAACATAACCCATAGGTAATCTTTATTATAAATTTAATATAAGCTTAGTAATCATACTATATTATGCATTATTAAAAAGAATACCAAAGACATTTTCAACGACAAACAAAAATGTGAAAGTTAATATTATATAAACATGACTTCAAAGCGCTTACACGAATTTTAAGCTAAACATCAAATTATTGTCAGTAAGTGAAGGCATTAAGTAAGCCATCTATTTTTTATAAAGATGTTCAAGTATAAACAAAATGACAAGTTTTGTACATCAAAGGGTTATTTGAGTGCTTTGAAGTCGACAGTCTCGTGCATAACGGCATAGTTTATATTTAATATATGCTGTATTTGCATGACCTTGTTTGCAGGACTACGTTCCAAAACAAGAGTAAGCGATAATTTATGTAAAGCTATAATGTATTATACATTTATATAACACTATTTAATATTATTGTAACATTTTTTTAAACTTTCAAAAATTTCACAATCATTTCGGTGTTTTTGATTAAATAAAAAAAAACTGTTAACAATTGGGTAATTGCGATAAAGCATTTATACAGAGTGACTGTTTAATCGCCAGCAATATTTTTACAAGATAATCATTAGTGAATTCTCGTTCTAAATCAATTTAAAAAATAGGTGCTTGATATTTGACCAAATTATCTCGAGAAACGCAAAACTGATATTATACACTGATTTACGCAAAAACGAACTGTTGTAATAAATGAATAACACCCTGCCAGACAGGCCGGCCCACCTCCCGCACCTCGAGTCGTACACCGCTTCCCATTATTCGACCGTACGGCGTTCTCACGATAAGCAGTTACGTAATGATTAACCTTGAAAAGGCCCTTTGAATTTAGGCCTGATTTTTTTTTATGTTTAAAAGTATCGTTCCAATACTTTTAAAAGTTTTAGAAAAAAACTTTAACTAAGGTTATTTTTGATGTTTATTAGTATATATTTTTATGTTATTATTTAATTTGTTAAATGTGACCATGAACGACCACAGGATTGAAAAATGTGACCTTTTAAAAATGTACCTGGTATATGTTATAAAATAAATTCGCTTTTCGTGTCTGTCTGTGTGTTCCTATACTTCTTCTAAACTACGCGTAGGATCTGCATTCAGTTTTCAGTATACGTTAACAGAATTGTATGTATAATATATAATGCAGAAAAAAGTCAGTCTATTAAAATTTTAAAAAGGAGTTTTCCCCTGCTTGTACTGATAATGCTAGTCAAGACCAAGATATTTAAAAATAATATAGCGCAGAATGCTATATTTGAAAAGTTCCTACAAGTCTGCGATAGTATAAAACTATCTTCGGAGTATAATCCAAAGAAATTGTTTTTACCTTTTAAATTTAAAAAATAATTAGTTGCGACACTAATTTCACCAATCCTTATCACATTAATTACGCAGGGTATTTAATAGATAGGGTGGGTCAAAAAATCAAGTTTTTTTTTTTGGATCCGACGCACGGAAAGTGCTTACTAAATCTGAGATCTTAATATTAACGGGAAGATTATGCTCATCATAGTTTTCCATTTTTAATTTAGTCTCATATGAAAATGGTCATATCTTATCACCAATTGGTCATTAAACTAGTTGCATCGTCAATATTTGTAGGAAATTGAACGCTCTACAAAAATGGTCTCTTATACTTTTTTCATTAATCGAACCATTTAAAGGATATTCAAGGTCAAAGATTGAAGTATTTTAAGAAAAATAACTTTTTGTTTTGAAGGCATTTAGCATTAGCAAGCGTTTAGCAGATAAGCGCGATCCATCGTCGGTTTCATCGTCACTTACCATCAGGTGAGATTGTGGCTAAGCGCGTACCTATCAAACATAAAAAAAGAAAAAACAATACAATAATAGGCCTGGAGGCATAAAGGTCTCTATTAATGAACTAAGAATATAAGTTTCCATGTAGCACGAAATTCTGTGTAATAAACATGACTGTAAATTTTATGGCTAGATATTAAGTCTCTATATTACCCATGACTATCGATTGTTTATTTAACATATTATAAGTTATGATTAATTAAGAATGAAAAGGTCTACCATTGAGATAAACCTACTAAAAGAGTTTTTTTTTATTGTAGCACAGCAAAATGACTGCACCACGTGCAGGTGAGGTTGGCTTGGGTGTCTCAAGTCTTATGATGTTATTTGACACCCCTTACACCCCAACAACAACAAGATGTGACAATCACAATGAAAACAAGTATATAACAATAAAATTTTGTCCAAATGGTTTGCGACCACCATACGCTAAATGTAATTCCCGTTGTAGTAGCATACCTAACTGTGCCGCTTTCCGGAATCAGGCAGTACAAATCCAGTGAAACGGTGAGGACTTAGTTGATAATGTTCGGACACCGCATCGAAAGACGTAGGTTAGAATCTTAATTGAGTCGAAGCTTTCGATGAAGGAAAACATTATTATAAACCATAGTATTAGGTAGGTAGTAGGGCTATTTCTAAGTCCTCCTGGCTAACTACCAGCTTCAGATTGAAAATCTATCGCCAAGCACCTGTTGGTGTATTCCGGCAGTTGCACACGAGAGCCTACCCCCTCTGGGTTTAGCGTGCTTACCATTTTAGGTACCATATAATCATTTAACATCAGAAGTGATTCTGGTGAAAAGCTAAAACCTATAAAGTATTTAAAAAAACGAGTGCTTTAATAAAGATCTTTACATAACAGTGTCACTACCACCATATACAAAATAGTACCCAGCAACCAAGATACTTAAAATCCGGCCAATAGCGATTACCGTTACATTGGTGATCACCGTTATTCTCGGATTATTATATACTCGTCATCAGAGATGTTAACAGTAAAAACAGAGATAAGAAAGATGACTATTCAATTACATTTTTATGTCTCGGTAACCAGGATATAATATTCATAAAGAGCTAATTTATTTACAGGGCATGATAAATATTTGCTCAAAAACCTGTTCATCTCGGAAGACTTTGAAAATATTATGTTACAAAATTAATTAGTAACAGTCGCCTTATCGGAGCTGACTTAAGATACGGCAATGATTAAAATTTCATTACCGAAAATGTAAGAGAAAGATTCTTTGAATAATTGAGGCGGAAAAGCGCAGATGGCGCAGGCTTTCCGCGGGAAATATTCTGGATATCACATTGCGTATTAGGGTGGAGCGAAAATAGGGCGAAGCGGGGCCTCAGTCGCGCGGCAGCGGTTAGCAATCCGCTTTTGGTATTTTTAATCCACGTCTCATTGCTTGAGAGGTAAATGGCAATCTTCGGATTCCTTTATTTTGTTTTGGCTTTAAGGAATATTTAAGGTTATACACAACGATGTTGATGTACTGTATACTGGATAGGGCTATGGGCATGATTCTGTAAACATATAAATAGTAATAAAATTCCAGGTTTTAGTATATATGTTGGATTATATTAGGTTGGTATAATAGGACTATATTATACTAGCGGGCACGGCGGACGTTGTCCCGATCAGATAATTTAAAAAAATCTAGAATCAGACCGCAGTGTCACGTACTAGGTCCAATTGTGTATCTAAACCGTTCTTGAATCCACTGGAGCATGCACATACACGCCTTGATTTTTTCCGATATTTCCAATAATTATCGTTATATTTCAACCAATTTACACAAATCCTAAACAGATGATATACTTAAACCTTCCTCATTAATGAGTTTATCTACAGATGAATACTGCATGAAAATCCGTTTAGTAGTTTTTGAGGTTATCGCGAACACACAGACAGACAGACAGACGTGGCAGAGAACTTTGTTTTATAATATGTAGTGATATTAGGTCATATATGCAACAAGCTACGAAGATTATAGTAAATATGATGGCGAATAAATTACTGCCAGCACGTTTCCTTGCAAATCTATTTATTGTGGTTTAGAAGGCAGAAAACAAAAACATCACCGATTTATCACTTTTTAAAAGAGGAGAGTCGCATTTAGTCTAAAACTTTATCTAAATCAGTATAAAGCAATGGACAGTTCTTTAGAATAGAGATGACTAAAAAATCTTACAATATCTTAAAATCCAGTAGAGAAAGCACTATAATAAACATTTCAATTGAAAAAAATCTGTAATGTTCATCTTTAGTACGAAATAAAAATATACTTAAGTTAATATTTTGCTTTATTTCTTTAGGAACCATTACTATTGCTAATTTACCTGAATAATATAACATTATTGAAGTAAATGTTTTTCCACACAGTGACTACTTTCGCATTTCTCGTGTAATATGAACATATGTAGTTAAGAAGGGACGAAATGGTATGAAAAAAGTTATATTAAAAAACAAATAAACGTATTATCTTCGCTTCCTGAAATTGCATACACAACTAATAAGGAGCAACGTATGAAAGATGATTAATATCGATCTTACGAACATAATTACATGGAAACAGAATTATTTAGGACAAGTGAAACATGTATTCATTGCATTTCGATTAAATATAGTTTTTGGTACTATAGATAGCTGGAATAAAATAATAGATATTATTCATAATTTACATTCGTAAAACGCTTATGAGTATTTTCATATAATTTACACTACAACAACTAATGAAGGTCAAGAAGCGATTTGATTAAAAACTGAAACTGTTTTAGGTAAAAAAAAAAATACAAATGTGTTAAAACAAAACCCGTAACCGTACCAACACCGACTCCAACTTTTCAGAGTAAAATAGAACAAGTTTTCTCCATAGGGAAAGTGGGAAACATTTTGAATCGGCGTATTTCCATGAAATCATTAATGAATTCGAAGAAAGCGAAAGTGAAAAGTTGTATCCAGTCCTTTCTGCCCACCTCAATATAGCATGTTGACATATGGATCAATCTCCATTACTGCTGAGGCTACAATCTGAATAAACGTTCTGTAGAAATACATTTTTGAGCAATGAGTTTTTTTAGTAAATTTTAACGTTTGACTGCAATATTACCTCATGTTAAATGACAATATATATATATATAT
>MU161305.1:15781-29470 GCA_015888305.1 Antheraea pernyi | reverse complement strand
AGGCCTAGCTGAAAACCAGCGCTGTTTTCAAAGGCGGCAATACGCTGACGCTAGGTCTCTTTGTCATAGTTTTACTTTTTTACGGTTAAGGTTTTTTTGTACACTTATACTATGGCAATAAATATATTTCTTTCTTTCTTTCAAATATTTTATAATTTTCTGAAGATTTTTCTTCTACCGCGTGTGAAGTACAGTAATATTTTCATTTTATACACTTTACAGTTGTAATATTTGAACAAAATCGCACTTGACTCTAAGATACACTATGATTTAAGATAATATAAAACACTAAAATCAAAAGTAGGACAGACTCTTCAATACAGCTGTCGTAATACATCAAAAGGGGACTGTAGCAAAACAAAATGGGCATTTAGAAAATGTTCTATCAACAAATCATATGTTTATAATAAATAATATTATCAGTTCATATTTATTTTAAAACATATCTCTATATATCTATTTTAAATATTTATGTAAGTTTTGGCGTTTGACCACAATCACCACAATTTAAGATATCTATACTAATATATAAAGCTGGAGAGTTTGTTTGTATGGCTACACGCTAATCTGAAAATCTGGTCCGATTTGAAAAAATGTTAAAGTGTTCGATAGCTCATTTATCGAGGAAGGCTATATTCATTACGCTGAAAGCGTGCCAATAGGAGCGGGGCGTCAATGAAGAATGTTTCAGAATCGTTTTTTCCTTTGGAGAACTGTCGTTGCGTGTTAGTTATTCCAAATTAATTATTCCACGCGGACGAAGTCACGGGCAGAAGCTAGTAATTTAATAATAGAAAGTGACAGATAACTTTATCTATAACTTCAGCTAGTTTATTAATATAGATTCTGGGGAACTTTGAATGAGGAAATAATTTGGTCATTAGGTATCACCAGCGAACGCTAGCAGCAAGAAATGGATGCAGCAGTACCGGCAGTGCGCGAGCTTCTTCAACAAACTCTCGAAGGACGACCTCATGCAGTTCGTTGCAGAAACCTGCTTCAGCGACGAGGCAGTACAACGGTAATACATATTTAACTATACCAAGGTGATAGGTTAGTTACTTGCGATATTCAAAAAGATGGTACTTCATGGTCACATTTAACATATAAAATAATAATATCAAACAAATACTAACAAACAATGAAGAGAACCCTAGTTAAAGTTTGTTGTAAGACTTTCAAAAGTATGGATACAAACGTAATATACCTAGGTGCAATGACCGATGCCGAAAGCTGTAAGAGGCGACCCGGAGTTAATAACCTTCAATAATAAAACGTACAATAAATCCTTTTTGCTTGTTTATGTTTCCATAAATTATTCTTTATCATAAAAGTATTATTATATTTTTTGACAATATGTAACGTTTTTTCAGTGTACCGGCTGGCACTCGGAATCTGATGATCCTGCAAGCTGTTGATTACTGTCAGCAAGAGCAGGAGAATGATTCCAAATTCAATAAAAAGTAAGCTACAAATAGTATTTAAATACAATATCCAAGCTAACTTAATTAATCTTACTAATTTATAATTAATTTGAACTATCTATAATTAATAAGCGTGTTTGGACTTCACGTCGATGGTTCGAATCCTAGCAATTGAATCGGAGCTTTTTGTGAACGAAACCATAGTATGATGGTGAGGCTTTTTCTAAGTCCGCCTGATTAACTACCACAGTCAAGTTGTTAATCTGTCACCACGCACCTATCGGTGTGTTCCGGCAGCAGCATTATTGAATACTTTTGTTATAAATACTTTAAAAAAATGCAATTATCGATATTTCTGTAATCGATGTTTCAGTTTAAAATCGAAATTTGTAATATGCAGCGTCGTCCAGTCGTGGACGTATATCGGACATGAATAAATAAATTGATTACCACTTTTAGCGATATGCCTTTAAGTGATGTTTTTAGTTAAAAATCGATATTTGTAACGTGCAGCGACCAGTTGTGGGCGTATATCGGACTCGAAAAAATAAATTGATTGAGCATTTTTATCGATATGTCTATAATCGATGTTTCAGTTTAAAATCGATATTTGTAATGTGCAGCGACCAGTCGTGGACACACATCGGACAGGAGCTAACGCGTTGGGCGCGCTTCCTCGAGAACTTTCACTCGACGACAATACAGAACTTGATCGAGAACAGTAACCTGCCCAGAAACGACGTTTGGATGTAAGTACTCACATACAATATCTATCTATACATATAATAACAATGTAAATATAACGTGTACTTTTATTCATTTGGTGAAAAAAAATGTTGCTGGTGTATAGGAATAAGTAATAAACTACATTTCAATCATTATTACAAATGTCTGTCTGTTTGAACACGCATCTATTCACTGCAAATGCACTGCGTTCATGATAAAAACTTTTCAAGAAAAACATAAAGTATATCTTCTAGTAACGTTTAGTCGTTGGCAGGCTATTTTCACTCCTCAGAATCGGATTTGTATGGAAAAGGCTCGTCTAGTTTTGGTTATCAATCAACTTACTAGATGGCACTGTTATATAATTTTTTTGGCAAGTTTGATAACAAAATATGGTGGACGACAATTAATTTTGACATTTGAAACTGACAACTTTCAAATATTTATTTTCATTCACATTGTTTATGTGTCTGTTACGAAAGTGTGCTCTGCTAAATTTTCTTGCCTCCTAGAAACAATTTTATCTATCTCCGGAACTACTTATAAACATTGACTCCTGCATATACATACTTGGATATAGATTTGCCTTACGATGAGTGTATTCATTACAAATAAAAATGATCAAAAACTTCTATACGCTGTATTTATACATACAAGGCTATAAATGTACATTTATAACCAACAGATATTAGTTCGAAACTCGTATTATAGAGGCGCTGAATGAAAAGAACGAGTGCGACCTCTATTTATATAACGTACTCTGTGGTCGTTGGTACATTAAAATCGGTTCGGTTTATCAAAAGTTATTGTACTTTTAATGAAGACGCGATTTAAGTACAGGAGAAAGGTAAATAGTAATTAGGTTTAATTAATTCAGATGACTTTGTTAGTTACTGTTTGTACATGAGGTTCCACGCGGACGGAGTCGCGGGTACATCTAGTAGATAATAAGTATTTGGACGAACGAGATTTGCACTGTTGGTTTAACACGAGTGCTCATCCAGTTGTCCAACTTCGACCATATAGAAAAAAAGTTTTTCCTTTTTTTTTATAACATTAAAGCTCGTGAATAGCTACAGAATAAAAAAATAATGAAGAAAATCGGTTGACAAACAGAGGTACGAGTTGTTTTTAACCGTTTTCCCACTGCCTATTTCTATATAGATAATTGATTTGTTGATATTATATGTGTAGCTACCGAGAATGTCATCCTCTTTGGCAGGCTGGCTGAAACTTTTGTAAATATTATAAATATAATGTCTTTCAAATAATTGAACAAATTAATGTAATGTCTCGTGACTCTATATATACCTATTATGATCAGTTTAATAAACAGTCTATTTTACGCACTCCGAGTTTTATCATTATGCTGACCGTGTCAGTCTCGAATATTCTAGTAGTGAGCCGAAGCTCCTACATATGTAAGCCGAACGTATTCATGTTCGGATAGTGTCATGTGGTGCCATCTAAAGAAATGAGGTCTTTGCGGTAATTTGATGCACCAGTAGGTTATTGTATTAACAATACAAGTACAACAAAAAATTACGAGATGGCGCTATATTGTAGAGTACTTAATTATTTTTTTTAATCGCGTTTATTCATGGAATTCGTTTATATATATAAACTTAAATGGGAAAATCTTAGTTAAATATATTATTTGATTGAAATCGTCAGAGCCGATTTCGAAATATATGAAATAAATTTATATGATTTATGATATACAAGAATTGCTCGTTTAAAGTAATAAGATATTTTTTATGTACAAAGTCCTCCACCTCGTGTCTATCTATTCGCGTTAAACTCAAAAACTACTGAACGGATTTTCATATGGTTTCACCAGCAGATAAAGTGATCCATGAGGAAGGTTTAGGGTATATAATTAACTACAGTATAATTGAGCTGTTCAAATTATCAGCAAAAGTTTTGGTTCTCACTTTGTAAATTATATACAATCAAGGTGACATAACAACACATTATTATTATTATGTCAATGGTGAATAAATCAAAATACCTTGTTGATGTCATTCTAATGCTTATCCTTATTGTGTATATAGTAAGTATGACAAAACTTAGGTAAAAAGAACTTACAATTATCTAAATAAACCCAATATGTTATTATAAAGTAGACATTTTTGTAGGTGGTAGAGCCACGCTGAAGCTACTACTGGTTTCAGCATGAATAGGAGTAGTACCACCCCTCTCACAGAAAACCGACGTGAAGTAACAGTGCTTGCATTGTTACGTTTCGTTCGGTCAGTGAGAGCGCCGGAGACCCATCTCCTCTTCCCCCCTCCCCCTTTCCCCACTCCTCCGTTCCCCAAACACAGGCTGGCAACGCACTTGCGACTCCCCTGGTGTTGCTAGTGTCTATGGACGGCGGTGATTATTTACCATCAAGTGACCCGTCTGTTCGTTTGCCTCATATAATATATAAAAATAAAAAAAGGAATTTGATAGCATAGTCTCAAAGTAAGAACTTGTTTTGATTTGGTAATATTATAATGCAAGATGGACACCATGCCCCTTCGATATTATTACTCTAATCACGTATAGTGTCGATTGCCAATAAATACTGCGTAGATACTGTCACTATTTATTTGGCCAGAGCTTCGCCTTACAATACTTGTTATATAAGAAGTGCCCAGGCTATTTTCACTCCTCAGAATCTGATTTGTATGGAAAAGGCTCGTCTAGTTTTGGTTATCAATCAACTTACTAGATGGCACTGTTATATAATTTTTTTGGCAAGTTTGATAACAAAATATGGTGGACGACAATTAATTTTGACATTTGAAACTGACAACTTTCAAATATTTATTTTCATTCACATTGTTTATGTGTCTGTTACGAAAGTGTGCTCTGCTAAATTTTCTTGCCTCCTAGAAACAATTTTATCTATCTCCGGAACTACTTATAAACATTGACTCCTGCATATACATACTTGGATATAGATTTGCCTTACGATGAGTGTATTCATTACAAATAAAAATGATCAAAAACTTCTATACGCTGTATTTATACATACAAGGCTATAAATGTACATTTATAACCAACAGATATTAGTTCGAAACTCGTATTATAGAGGCGCTGAATGAAAAGAACGAGTGCGACCTCTATTTATATAACGTACTCTGTGGTCGTTGGTACATTAAAATCGGTTCGGTTTATCAAAAGTTATTGTACTTTTAATGAAGACGCGATTTAAGTACAGGAGAAAGGTAAATAGTAATTAGGTTTAATTAATTCAGATGACTTTGTTAGTTACTGTTTGTACATGAGGTTCCACGCGGACGGAGTCGCGGGTACATCTAGTAGATAATAAGTATTTGGACGAACGAGATTTGCACTGTTGGTTTAACACGAGTGCTCATCCAGTTGTCCAACTTCGACCATATAGAAAAAAAGTTTTTCCTTTTTTTTTATAACATTAAAGCTCGTGAATAGCTACAGAATAAAAAAATAATGAAGAAAATCGGTTGACAAACAGAGGTACGAGTTGTTTTTAACCGTTTTCCCACTGCCTATTTCTATATAGATAATTGATTTGTTGATATTATATGTGTAGCTACCGAGAATGTCATCCTCTTTGGCAGGCTGGCTGAAACTTTTGTAAATATTATAAATATAATGTCTTTCAAATAATTGAACAAATTAATGTAATGTCTCGTGACTCTATATATACCTATTATGATCAGTTTAATAAACAGTCTATTTTACGCACTCCGAGTTTTATCATTATGCTGACCGTGTCAGTCTCGAATATTCTAGTAGTGAGCCGAAGCTCCTACATATGTAAGCCGAACGTATTCATGTTCGGATAGTGTCATGTGGTGCCATCTAAAGAAATGAGGTCTTTGCGGTAATTTGATGCACCAGTAGGTTATTGTGTTAACAATACAAGTACAACAAAAAATTACGAGATGGCGCTATATTGTAGAGTACTTAATTATTTTTTTTAATCGCGTTTATTCATGGAATTCGTTTATATATATAAACTTAAATGGGAAAATCTTAGTTAAATATATTATTTGATTGAAATCGTCAGAGCCGATTTCGAAATATATGAAATAAATTTATATGATTTATGATATACAAGAATTGCTCGTTTAAAGTAATAAGATATTTTTTATGTACAAAGTCCTCCACCTCGTGTCTATCTATTCGCGTTAAACTCAAAAACTACTGAACGGATTTTCATATGGTTTCACCAGCAGATAAAGTGATCCATGAGGAAGGTTTAGGGTATATAATTTTTTTAGGGTATAAAGGTTTTTTTAAATTATTGACGAGTTACTGTAATAAAAAAAATGAAGAAAGCTTTTTTCTCTATGGTCGAAGTTCGAGGTAAAAATGCATTATTGAAAGCACTGTGAGTGAGTTATTTATGGTGCAGAGGCATAGAGAAGAGTCGCGGGGCGCGCGGCGACGTGGTGGGGGGGATGGGGCGCGTGCTGCTGCACTCGGAGCTGCGCGCGAGCTCGCTGCTGGCGCTGATGCAGTGCCTGCACCTCGACCTCACTCCTCAGGATGTCTTCACACATGTCGCACACAACTCTCTCCATAATGCACAGTGAGTTTTTTGTTATACCTCATACATTTTTTCATAAGAGATGACGTGCCTGTGGTTTCAACATATTTTGTGCATTTCATGTTCTATATTTTGTGAAAGTAGTTCGCGAGATCGACTTAAATGTAGGATTAAGTGGGGGCAAAAAAAAACAATTAAACCACAACCCACCTTTTATGTAA
The DNA here is from genome assembly GCA_015888305.1 of Antheraea pernyi. Lineage (NCBI taxonomy): Eukaryota > Metazoa > Arthropoda > Insecta > Lepidoptera > Saturniidae > Antheraea > Antheraea pernyi. Next base: position 22,571 of record MU161305.1, on the reverse strand, counting down.
ATATCACATATAGTAAAAAATTTAACGAATGAAGTTACATACTACAATTAGTGGCAAATAGCTGTTCATTCAAAGTATATAATTATCCTAACTCTCAAGTTGGACAAAATTATTCAAAAATGCCAACGTTTCATGAACATCGGTTGTGTAGTTTCGGAGTTCATCGTGGACAAACATCATGACACTGGTTTTATATATATCGGGGGAGCTTCTATTGACCTCATACGCTACTGGTTGAAGTTATCGGTTGTTCATGTATTTCGACGCAATTTACCCCGGTTTGAGACGCCATTGGTTGGAAGTATCGGCTGTTCATGTATTTTGATTATTATTGGCTATCAGCTTTAGCTGAATGCCTTAAGAGGAGACCGATGACTAGGTACTGGGCATGTAGTCTGGTGAAGATGTAAATACCTTACAAAAAGAAAAAAAAAGATACTGAGCATCCTCCCTCAGATTGTTCTTAGTGGATTACTTGATCAAATCATAACCATGACGTCATCCTTCTACATAGACATTATTTTATCTCTGCGCCGACACATATATTTAATTAGGTTATGTGAATAAAAAAAAACAACATTGTAATAATACAGGGCTCTGTTCACAATGAGTTTCTATTATTCTTCTTTGACCACCCAATGGTCAGGTTCTTCCACGGGCGTTTGCCCGTGATGTCCGATTTGGCCATAACGTTCCACATGAGCTTTAATCATATCGGGCGTGGGTTGCCGCAAGTCATAAGCCAAACCGATCTTCGCGAAGAATTTTATGAAAACTGTGGTGATACTCCGTATAGGGTAGTCGGCACCCTTGTGGTCGAAAGCGAACGTGTGGTGATAGTTGTGGTAACCCTCACCGCCGGTCACGAATATCACAAACCAGTTGTCTCTGGCCAAGATTGTTCTGGAAATTTTAATTTTAGGCATATCTTAAAATTGAATTATGGAAGTTAGAGGTAAGGAAACATATTGAAAAAGTGTCTTCTTTATCTTTAAGCACTAAATAATAATTCCAGCGAGAATTTTGGTATAAAGTAGGAGTACTATCTTTATGTTTTACGAAATGGAAGCTTGTGATTCACCAAAGAACTAATTTCAGGAATTTGATATCTTAACTCGGCTCTCCCAAGACATCCTTTGTAATTTTATGTATATTTGCAATAACTTAGATAACTTAAATTTTGTAAATTACTGGTATGATTTTAATCTAAATATATAATATAAAATGCTAATGTTCGTACGCGTGTCCACGGTTTTTTCTATCATCCGCAACTTCGATCAACGTCCCGTTGGGATGACAAATACCCATTGGTCTCTTGGTGTGCATAAGGCAGTTTAGTCGAGGTGGGTGGAAGTGGGTGGTTGTGGGTGGCGAAAATGTGGAATATTATATATCTGTCCTTCTCTCACTAATGTAAACTTCTGTAAAATTCTAAAATCTCGGGAATAATCTAGAAAGTATTCCAGAATGTGTGCAACTGATGAAATCAATCTAGAAAGTTCAAAAACTTTCTGGAATTATCTAGAAAGTTCCAAAATGTGTGCAATCGATAAAATTGAGCCGATATGATCTAGAAAATTCCAAAAATTTCTGAATTGATCTTCCATAATGGTTCTATAATGGTTGCAATAACATATAAATTTACTATTTATTAAGGTACTTATTATTTCAACTTATAATAATTTGGATTCTATAATTAGTTAATTAATTACACCGTATGTTAAATGGTCGATTAATTGTCTTCATTACATAGTATAAAACAAAGTCCCCTACCACGTCTGTCTGTCTGTTCGCGATAAGCTCAAAAATTACTGAACTAATTTTTAAGCGGTTTTCACCAGTGGATAAAGTAATTCTCGAGGAAGGTTTTAGTATATAATTTGTCACCATTTTTTTATAATTAGGGCGGGACAACGTCTGCCGGGCCCGCTAGTATTATCTAAGATAGAAATCTATAATATCTATCTACTTTAGAAAATGAATCCTTAAATATTTCTTATACCATTAAACATGCGATGTATTTTAACCCGAGCAACGCCGGGTTTCGCTGCTAGTACCCTATATAAGCAAAAAATTGTCCTGTCGCGTGGTTTTGACTTAATATAAGATCAATATATTTTTTAAATATTATTGTTAGATTGCACTGTGCTATCAACCAGTCACTTTGTTATAATACTAAAAACAATACTAAATCTACTTCTTATTGGTGGCTTATCTGCTTTTTATCTGGCCTATAGAGACGAGTTAGTTATAGTATAAAAATAACTGTGTAACTGTGTGTGTTAACTGTGAAATTTTTATTTCGGTAGGTTTTTTCACGGGTATTGTAGTCACAAGTCTGGGTTATTACTCTACACAAAGTTGTTGCTGTGGAATGAGTTACAGTGAAAACAAATATTTGCCTAATATTTCACTTGCTTCATTAATAACCCCAATGAATAGGTTTATTTGTAATATATAAACATACTTATCAGTATCTTGAGTGCCGTAACTATGCGCCAAACTGTTTATGGTCATCTGTGCGTGGAACGTGTACAGATATCGTATGAAACATTGCCACGCGATGGCGCATTGCCACGTATCGCCCCACATCCAAACGTTGAATGCGGTTGGCAGTACGAAGCACGCGAGTGTTTCTAGGATAAAATAATGTCTGGAAAGAATAAATTCTATTTTTAAAAAAAGTCGCGGATGTCATATGCATTGCCAACAGAAGTGTAAACTCAATACAATGGAATTTAAACTGTAGGCTGCACAATCTCAATACATAATATCAATAGGTAGTCCGGTGAAGCTGTTAAGACCTTGCTTGGTCAATAGCGTAGTCAGTTCGAGAAAAAAAAAAGATGTACACAGGTCGTTAAACTATACATCGCTATTCTGGCACAAGCCATGCAAGCGCAATACAGTCGGTCACGCTTACTGGTATGAAACACGAAATCATAAGTTTATCTCCTGCCAAAAAAATAACGCTCAACGCGCCTAAAGAAGTTTTGAATTCTTTACGAAACAAGTTGTTTTAATGCATTGCGACGCAGTTGTAATAAGTCCTACTGACTATTCTTGGGAGTTTTTGGCGCCATCTTACTCTTGTCCTGTAGTGGATTGTATATTTAATTCATAATCTTGTGTTATTTGAGTCTATATTTTGTAATATTGTTGGCATTATTACGTAATATAGTTCGTTTATTGTGCACTAGTGAAGTGAATGGAAAATAATACCACAGAACATGAATTCTGAGATGCCACAAAAACGCCCTGCAATGTTCTAACAAGGGAGCCACCATTTTGTAAGAACATTGAAATTATTGCTAGACCCTTGTAATATTATTACCTAATCGACAATGGCAGTAATCATCTGGAAGATTGGATGCCGAAAAGTAGAAAAGCCTTATTAATTTTGGCTCAATTACATAATTGAAATCTAACCTATCAGTGAACTGTACGACCTTGTCGTTGTCGATATCACTCATGTCTGTGATAGTCTCGCCGCGGTCCATCTCGGGCAGCGGTTTCAGCAGCAAGCACCCGACGTGCGAGAAGAACTGCCCTCGAGTTATATCGTGCGGGTCGGCGATCGTGTCGCTAAACTTGTGGTGCATTCGATGCGCCAGCACCCAGTAACGGATTTTGTACTGGAATTTCAATGTACATTACAAACTACAAATGGCCATAAAAGATAATAAAGGCTATTATCTAAATAAATTCGAGTTACTGATTAAAAAAAAAAACATTAACAAATAGCTGTAAGTGTCTTGCTCTCTTTTATATTGTATTTAAGCTGCACTAGAGTTAAAATAATTTTACAAACAAGAGTCTGCAGGAAAATAATAATTGAATGTACAGTCTTCTGCACTATACCAAACACGGTGCAAATGGAATATAGCAGCAATCATCGGAAGATTTGGAATCCATCACCAAACGTCGGTCATTTAAGAAATTTTAATACAATGGAATTTTATTTATCGGTTCATTATATACAACTAGCTAACAACAAATTAAACAAAATGCCCCAAGTTGTGGTAGTGATAACTGTTGACACTTTTGTCCTAATTGCTAATTGTATGATCAATGCCGATAGCCTCTGTATGTATTATCTATAAATGCATAATTTATCTAAATTTTTTATCTGTGCGTATCAGACGAAATATCATATCAATCTTATCTTCCATCAGATTATGGTCAAACTTTAACGATACATTTGTAAAAAGTATACATTTGGGGTGTCGGGGGTGTAAAGGGTATCGAATAACATCTAAGACTTGAGACACTCAAGCCAACCTCACCTGCATGTGGTGCACCCTGCTGAATAACGAACGAGGCAATTGCGAAATAGTGTGGTAGGTGGTAGGGTTTTACAGCCTGACTGGGTCGCAACCACCATGTATATTGCGAAAAAGCCCGTCATAGTGATTCGCTTCTGCGGGTCGCATTTCGCGATCAGCCTGTGCATATCCAGGTTTTCTCAGGCTGGCATGACAGCGGCGACCAGCGATGGATAGTGTGTCACTCGGTGGTCGCTATTGTTTTTGGATTGTACTGTGGTAAGCACAGGCACAGTGCAGTCATTTTGCCGTGCTATAAAAAAAGAATCTCGTATGATATACTTTCTTATGTATACACAATGATAAAGTTAATAAAATTGGTATAATATGAATTCCTTCATAATTACGGTTACCCACAGTCATATTGCATCTATTGGTTATTTTAAAAAGAAAGAGAAGGCATTTGTTTCACACTAGATATTATTCTGCTGTCGATGACCCGTTATCAGCGTATTATTAATGACTCGACACACGCTCAAAGTCACGACATGAGTAACGAATATACATTTCATTATCGTGTTATTGTTACAACTAATAATATAATATGATTAAAAAAACGAATACTTGTCCAGCGCTGCACCATAAGTATGAGAGTAGTATTTGCAGCGGTAGTTTAGCTTTGAACTGCCGATGTGTCCAATATCTATGGGCGCCGGTCGTCAATCCCAAACCAGAATGCACGTACATGAACACCGCTAAAATACACAACGTATAATGGATATTTAAAAGAAAACTGTTATTCTAAGGTAAATCAATACAACCATATATTACCTACCATATACTACCTAGTCGGGATATAAATCATGTCAAAAACTTTTAATATCATTTAAATATTATTTTTTCATTATACATTTTTTTATAATTGTTTAATAAATATATATTTAATTGAAATGTAATCAAATGAACAATACTATGTTATATAGTACTCGCACACCGATGGGCTTCAGCCATTAAGAGTCAAGGTGAGGCTTTAGCAGTTAGCCTAGCGAAGGCGTTCGACCGGGTCTGGAATCGGGGCCTTTTATCTATGCTGCCTTCTTACGGATTAACGGAGGGTTTGTGCAGATGGATTGCCAATGTTCTGTCGGGCAGATGTATTATATGTATGCATGTGTAAAGGGGTTTCCTTCCACGGTGGAATGAGCTCCCTGCTGAAGTTTTTCCTGGAGACTTCAGTATGGGGTGCTTCTAGGGAAAATATATATAGGTTACTTAAGTGTCGGCAACGCGCATGTAATACTTCTGATGTTACAGGCGTCCATAGGCTGCGGTGTCCGCTTTACATCAGGCGGCCCGCGTGCTTATTTGCTACCGTCGTGGTATAAAAAAAAATACACTAAACAGAATTCCCTTTCTCATTTTGAATACATGCTCTTAATCGACGCAGCCAGTCACTGATCGTAGCATACAACATATTTATATTTCCAGTATATTAGTTTTTTTTGGGGCACGTGGGGCACGCAATGCCCTTGAAGGGAATTTGGAAAATATCGAAAAAATGCCGTAATTAACAACAGAAAAAAAATGAACGAGTGGAAAAAAATGAAAAAGGAACAGTTTGGGTAACCTTTACAAAAATGTATCATTTTTTTAATAGTTGACCTATTTTTTTTAATTATTGAAATATAATATGTAATCTGTCTTTCCTAAACAGTTACCGCGTCGCTCGATAGTTTGTCTCTGTAGTACACTATGAGATCTTTCAACTTAACAAAATTACACCAATGAAATAATGTAACTCACCGTACAACACTGTCTGCCATTTAACAGGGAAAGCGTAATGATAACACCAGTATGCCCCGACGACGTGATGAGTTACCGCCAAGAATACGTTAAACCAAAGTATATCAGCCCTAAAACCGAATAATCTCCTTTCATATTGTCTCAGTTTTACACACAGCTTATCAATATCCATATCGTATGTCCGTCCCAACTTAATTCTTAAAAATAAATAATGAAGTAACAGAAGTTTATATTAATTTATACTTGACTATGATAACCTTTTTATTTATGTCCGTCCCAACTTAATTCTTAAAAATAAATAATGAAGTAACAGAAGTTTATATTAATTTATACTTGACTATGATAACCTTTTTATTATATATATACTATATTATATATTAGAGTAATCAATTTATTTTCTTAATATTAATATTTAGCTAATACCCGCGGCGTAGTTTGTATTGTCATGCGCATACCACACCGCTTGCTCCACTTCTTCACAGTAAAACACACAACATCGTACCTAGTGTTTATAAAAATTGTAGTTTCTTAAAAGTGTAATAACTTTATATTATACTAAGATGTGATTTTTTTAGATAAGGGCCATTTTGATTTTTTCCTGTCCGCATATAGTTCATTGATTTTTTAAAGGGATAAATATTATAATAATAGTTGTATGTTATAATATCATTGTTGAATGTAGAATGAAAAAGGGTAATTGGAACGTAAGAGTAAAATAATAC
>MU161304.1:0-35601 GCA_015888305.1 Antheraea pernyi | reverse complement strand
CTGTAGTCTCTAGGAAAAACTTCAGCAGGAAGCTCATTCCACAACCGGATCGCTCGTGGAAGGAAACCCCTTTGAAACCGGACCGTCCGAGACTGTTTCGGTTCCAATGTATGGGGATGAATTCTCTGCCGATGACGAGCAGTGCAATGGTGGAAAGCATAATGGCATAATGTTAAACAGTTCCTCAGAACACAACCCATTATACAGACGGTAGAACACACATAAAGAGGCAACGTCTCTCCGTAGACTTAGTGGTTCGATACCGTTTGTGAGCTTGGGCTCGTCAACGATTAATTTGATTAAAATCATTCATAACACATAATCTGAAAACCTAACAATAATTATAATCAAAATCAGTTTGATAATTAAATTTAATAATATAACCATGAGTTCAATTGATTTTGCCATATTTTGTGTTTCAATTTTGTTCTGCGTAAAGTCTTACACTTAGACAATATATTCTTGATATAAACTCGTCATTATTCGTTCGTTTCGTATTAACAGTTTTATCACTCTATTTTTATGTTCAGGCAAACCACAATTATCACTTGAAGCTGTAAATGTGTCATAATAAAAAGGATAAAATATTGATAATAAAAATACATGACTCCATAAACAAGTGTTATTAATGAAATGGTAAAAAAGAACAGTAAAATGTTAATTCAATATCAGAATAATATATTTTAATTTAATTAAAAACACTATCCACAGGCAGCGGAGGAAGTCATCTCGTGGAAGGTTTTGTTTTCGTAGAATAACTAAATAATGAAAAAGCTTAGAGTTAATATGAAACGCAAATATAATGGTCACGGTTGGTATGATAATTAACCGACGCATTATATAGGAAATAATCCAGTAGCACAATATTTGTAGACTCATTTATCGGCCGTATTATTTCGGCTAAAGTGCATCCAGAGCTGGACATCAGTTCGTCATAATAACTGCCTCAGTCGCATCCAGCAGGTTCTCACAACCTATACGATAGTTGGTGGGGATACTCTGCTTTTAAATACACGGTTACTATATCAGAACTTATCTACAAGAGATTTTTTTTAATTCATAGGAGGCAAACGAACAATTGAGTCACCAGATGTTAAGCGATCACCACCGTCCATAGACACTTGCAACATCAGGGGAGTCGCAACTGCGTTGTCAGCCTGTCAGGGGAGGGGAATGGGGTCGGGAGGTGGCCCTCCGGAGCTCTCACTGACCGAACGAAACACAACAAGGCAAGCACTATTAATTCACGTCGGTTTTCTGTGAGAGGGTGGTACTACTCTGGGCGAGTCGATCCATTGTCAATTGTTCTTTGCCACTCAAAATTTCAGAGGGTTATTTCAATGACTGATTCTTGTGTGAATTTCCATGTTTCTGACTCAATCGAACAGAAAAACTTCCGGGGCATACCTAGTCTTGTATGTGTCTGCTTGGCTTTCAACTTTCTTATGACGCTTATAATTAACGACCACTTGTCATCTCCACGTATCGCTAAAAATGTACTCAATGTCTATTGAACAAACTATCCTAGGATATTGCCGTATTTCCATGGCAATTGTGATTATCTAAATCTATCTTTGCTGGTTTGCATTATTATTATTAGGAAAAATCTCTATTTCTCTATTCATTCAACTCTATTAATATACTGCGACCAAACTTTTTGGCATTAGTGTAGTATGCTGAAATCTAAGACCTCGAATAGACACCTACGCACGTTCTGTATACTATGCATGTGGTTATGTAGGTGGTATAGCCACGCTGAAGCTATTACTGGTTTCAACATGAATGGGTCGGCTCGGCTGGGGTAGTATCACCCGACCCTCAGAAACACCGACGTGAAGTAACAGTGTTTGCATTGTTGCGTTTCGTTCGGTCAGTGAGAGCGCCGGAGGCCCACTTCCCAACCCCACCTCTCCCTCCTCTTCCCCATTAATCGTCCCCCAAATACAGGTTGGCAACGCACTTGCAACTCCCCTGGTGTTGATAGTGTCTATGGACGGCGGTGGCCATTTAACATCAGATGACCCGCCTATTCGTTTGCCTTTTATAATATAAAAAAAAATATAAATGCAACAATATTTTTAAGATCTTCAACTAATTATGAACTTGACTGAAACAACACCATAGAAGGATATTGAGCTCTTGATATTCTAAAATTTATTATAACAACAGGATTTGAAATTTAGTTAAGAAATATGATAGATCTCATAAATCGATCATCTTATGATCAAAACTGAAATAGTACTTCTACTTCTAAGTATAAAAATAACTTCGAATGCTCGAAGAATGCACCTGATGTTAAGTGATCACCACCGTCCATAGACGTTTGCAACACCAGGGGAGTCGCAAGTACGTTGCCAGCCTGTGTTTGGGGGGAGGGGGCAGGGGAGGTTGGCTTCCATTGCTCTCACTGCCCAAACGAAACGCAACAATGCAAGCACTGTTACTTCACGTCGGTTTTCTATGATAGGGTGGTACTACTCCGAGCAAGCCGACCCATTCATGCTGAAACCAGTAATAGCTTCAGCGTAGCTCTACCACCTACATAAATCGATCATGTTATGATTAAAATTGAGATCGTTTTTCTACTTCTGAGTATAAAAATAACTTCGAATTCTCGCTATGCTAACACAGTATAAGGCAAACAATTCAAGAAAAGCCGTATCAGGGATCGCTCTTGAGAATTAGTTGTCCCTTATTCTGTCAGAAAGGATATAAATAAGTGCTACACAGTGATACATATTTTAAACTTCTGTGTATTAGTACTTGGGAAATACGGTATTCAAAACCGCAGAGACTCCTACATAAAAGCGTGCTCGCTAATATTTCAAACTGAACCATTTATTTCCCATATATCTGACACAATCCATTCAATTGTTCTAAGTAGGAGACTGCACGGAGGCATTTGTATATATCTTTCTATCTGTTCATATATATTTTAAGTTCCTATAGGGTTTTTAGTCCTACTACCGAAAGGATCTTTATGTTTTTCGATGCCCAATATAGTTGAATGAAAGTTTTTATAATACATTATAATAACTCGTATCTTGATCGCCGGTTTGTTAGAAAAATAATGAATTAAAACTATACTGAGATAAACTAATTGAAATTAGTCTAATCGAAATTGAGATTGAAAGAGTTTTGGAATACACGCATATAATTTATATAGTCTTGTTTATTTATTTAACCTTCTTTTGTGCACTGTTATATACATATACTAATAAACACTTCAAATTATCTGGTTGGTCCAAAGAGCGGCCTTATTGCTAATAGCAATCACTTTCAGGCAACCTTTGAGGGAAATATTCCGGAAAGAAGAATCATCGGTATTAATGTATGCTTATTAGTGTTTCTTTTAATTAGAAATAAAGTAACTATAATAAACATCGAATCTATTTATAGTAAATTGAAGTTGTTGTAAAATATGTTTACAGTACTTACGAAAGATTTTTTTCAAAAAATGATTTTGCTTTTTTATCCAATCTCCAAGTAAATTAACAGCTGTATTTACATCCTCTTCTTTTTCTAAATGTGTTTCTGCTCTAATTGACGTCAATGTATCTGGATTAAACTGTAATATTGGATCTTTAGGCATGGAATCCATTTTAACACGTTACCGCATATGTTCACTTTACAGACGTTATTTATTGTATGTTTTAAAAGACAAGTTATGAACTAAAATATAACATATTTCTCAAGGTCTTACAGTAGTTGCAAACCGGTTTCATGTTTAATTTATAATAAGAAGTTAATGATGACTACATTTTGTAATAAAAATCTTTGAATAAAGTAATAAAGAATCTAAAATAATCAATTATAGTTATTCAAGTAAAGAATAATTCGCTATTTAACTTTTATATTATTATTAGCTAACACGCGCAACTTCGTCTGCGTTTGCGTATTTTCTAACTCGAAAAATCCTAAAATACCTAGAACCCAGTTACAGGCCCATATTTTCCAACTGTCAACCAAACAATTCAAGGAGTTACTCAAACACATACCTAGTTAGTTTAATTAATGACTTACGCATGTGTCGAAGAAATTTCGATGAGGCGGACGGCCAACATAAATAAATTTGTTCTGTTTAAAATACGAACGACCGTTAAATTGTTTGGATATAGTTCTTGCAAAGGTATTAAAATCGCGATTAAAAAATGAAAGTGTGAAAATTTGGGACTATAGGTATTTCTAGATAACGATTACAAAAAATACAATATAAAATGTTTCTCAAAAAAATCTGGACAGCGACACCCTAATCACCTAGCGGTATTAAATATACTTTAAAACCTATTCTCATATCTACCAAATATACATAAGAAATTTAATAAAAATCGGTCCAGCCGTTTCGGAGGTGTTCGAACATTAACACCTTGACACGAGAGTTTTATATATTAAATAGTGCCACATTATTATATTATATTTATTTAGGACTAGCGTGCCCAACACACGTTTTCCTTCGCTTATAATAAAAAAAACCTAGTCAAATTATATACCGAAACGTTCCTCACGAATAACTTTATCTACTGGTGAAAACCGCATGAAAATCCGCTCAGTAATTTTTGAGTTTATCTCGAACAGACAGACAGACGTGGCAGAGGACTTTGTTTTATAATATGTAGTGATGGTAATAGTGATGGATACTGTAATCGTCAGTATAGTTCTAGGTAATTTTACGAGCTGTTATCGAATTTGTTTTTATTAATCTTTGTGAAGGTTTTGCATCTCTGATACATGAATAACATTTATTTTATGTTTCACGACGTTATGCGTGTTAATTATACTTTTAATAATGTTTAGCCATTTTTTTAATTGTTATTTTATGTCTTGTGGCTTGGACAGTAAAATATCACATATCCACATCAGAGTTTTGGGAAATTAGCTCTATTTATAAAACAATTTTGTCACCTAGTAATAATATACGTCGTTGTAATGTACTCACTTTCGTCAAGGTACTCTCGTTGAGTATTTACATTTGTTACTTCGATTTTCGTCAAGTAAAATTTCTGGAGAACAATTTTCAAATGTATTATTTTACTATATTTTTAAACATATATCGAATTTATACCGAACTGTAATTAATTATCTTGAATTGTATTATTATATATGTATTTAAAAAAAATCATAAAATAAATATATCATCTGCGGTAGGATTTCGGAATGTACATTTTTCCATCTGTTTTTGGGATTCTCTGAATTTGATACCTACAATTGTTATATGATATAAGAAATTTTCTACATTTAATCTATGAAAAAGTACTTTATTGCAAGGGTAACTAAATTGAGATTGAATTTATTACGCAAATAAACAAAGTTTATGATCTTCTATATATATAATAACAATGTAAATCTAACAACGACAAAAAAATATTGCAGAAGTCTAGGAATAATATACATTTCAACCATTTTTAGAAATATCACACACAAACACGCGTCACTGCTAAAATACTGGGTTCACAATGGAACCTCACCATGAAAGTCATAAAGTATATCCTCAGGAGTAACTTAGTCTTTGTTTCATTAAAATTAGACTATCACAAGTTATTGTAATGGTAATAATGGCTCTAGTACAGAATGAGAGAAGAGTAGTAATCTTTAACTAATTTGCTTGAACGTGCTAATCTCAGGAACTACTGGTCCGATTTGAGAAATTCTTGCCGTAATATATAGCTCATTTATCGATGTAGGCTATATAGCATATAGCATATATAGGGTATAGCATAACGATAAGACCAGAGGGAGCGAAGCACCAATAAATAATGTTTCAAAATCATAATAATAATAATAAAAATCCCGTTTATTCCAAAACCAAGTAAGTACATTCGTTAAATCAATAAAAATGTTATAAAAAAAAGTAATATTATTAAGTTAATAAATATTGTACGTGATTTTAAATTATTTGGACCCCTCTCGGGTAAAGGCCTCCTCCAGCTCCTGCCATGTATTTTTGTTTATTGCTGCGTTGGGCCAATCTGTTTCTATTTTACGGAGGTCATCTGACCATCTCGTGTTAGGTCTACCTAATCTTCGTTTTCGAATTGGACCCGTCCACATCGTAGCAACTTTAGTCCACCTTTCCGGTTGCATCCTTGCAACATGGCCTGCCCATTTCCATTTTGATCTCAAGATATACTGTAGAGCATCGATTATTTTTGTTTTGGATCTTATGCTGCTATGCAGTATCTTGTCTTTTAGTTTTATTTTTAATATGTTTCGTTCTATTGCTCTTTGACAAGTCTTGATTGTGTGTTGTGTTTCAAAATAGGTATCTTTTATTAAGACCTTCCGCTGCGTACTTGCGTTTGCCCAAAGTAACTACTCCACGCGGACGAAGTCGCAGGCCGAAGCTAGTCTATACTAATATTATAAAGCTGGAGAGTTTGTTTGTTTGAACGCGCTAATCTCAGAAACAACTGCTCCAATTTGAAGCATTCTTTCAGTGTTAGATAGATCATTAATCGAGGAAGACTATATGTCATATATCATCACGCTTAGACCAATAGGAACTGAGCACCAATGATTAATGTTTCGAAATCTTTTGTTTTCCTTTTGAGATCTTCCGCTGCGTCTTAGTTAGCTGAAAGTAACTACTCCACGCGGACGAAGTCGCGGTCAGAAGCAAGTTTATATTATACTTAAAATATCAAATAAATAAAAATTGATCTCACGTTCCATCAATGTCAGGTTATAAATTATTGTCATTTACATTTTTAATTTTCGTGTAATATAAGAGGTAAACTAAAATGATTAGAGTCAATTAGTATTACAACAAGTTTTTCAAAATACTCTCTGCATTACGGTTGTGGATGTATTTGATTAAAAATACTGTCTTATGATTTTTTTTTTATGTGATAGGTGGCAAACGAACAGGTGGGTCACCTGATGTTAAGTGATCACCACCGTCCATGGACACTAACAACACCAGAGGAGTCGCAACTGCGTTGCCGCCCTTTGGGGGAAGGGATAGGGTAGGGAGAGGGAGAGGAGAGAGGAGAGGGGAGGGGAGGTGGGCCTCCGGCGCTCTCACTGACCGATCGAAACGCAACAATACAAGCACTGTTACTTCACGTCGGTTTTCTATGAGAGGATGGTACTACCTCGAGCGAGCCGACCCATTCATGCCGAAACCAGTAATAGTTTCAGCGTGGCTCTACCACCTAGAATGATGATTTATGTTTTTATACTGGTTCGGCAAAGTGACTGGACGGTACCTGATGGAAAGTACAGTACAGTCCATAAGTAACGGCGACTGTCGGTGTTAAATAACAACGGCAGTCGTCGCTACCATGCCGACCTGCACATGTGCCTCTTCACGCCTCGTTTGAAGGACCCCATGTCATAAGAGGAAGCGAACACACTGGCTGAGAGGCTATTTACAGTACGACAAAGATAAGAATTTTCGAACTTCTTCATTCTTGCTACTGTGAATCTGTGGAGACCCCGCCCGTGTAGTTCTGTAGTGGAAAGGTGAAGATTTGATTTGATTGAGGTTTGATTTATTGTGTAGGCGTATAACTATTATATAGAAACAATTGTTAAGTTTATTAAGTAATAATTAAACTAGATTATATTAGGATCAATTTATATTGAATAAAGTATGATTATACAATAATTCTTCATTTAATCTAGATTTAAATTCCTGAATGTTCCGCTCATTCCCGCACTGATGTCGTTGAATGTGGCGGTATCTTTGCACGACTCGTTGATGAGAGGTTTTGTCATTATATCCCTTGAATATTCCACGTTTTCTTTTGTATTCAGATGGTCAAACCATTGATCTATAAAATAAAAAAAGTATATGCCAAGTTTGAAAGGAATTACTTAAATACAAAATTGTTGTTCTTTATAAAATGCTATTAATCAGGCCTTTATTTGTCACATCCTTTATGGGGCGTGCTAATTTTCGAAAAGTATAAGTCCATCATTTTTTTTACGCCCTCTTCTACCGCAAAGAAAATTCATTGTCCGACGCGGTAACTGTTTCATTTTTTCCAGTTTTTAAGGCAATTTTTCTATATTTTTAAAATTCCCTTTTTTTCCCTACTGTCAATCGCCAGGGACTTCCTCCCCCCTAAATTCCAGCATAAATCTTTATAATCATAAAGTATGACTTAGCGCCATCTAGTCGCGAGTTAGAATACAATTAAATGTCATAGAAATCTGCGCTATGAAAAAAATACTTAGATGTGCCAATATTCAAAATGATCAACCAAATCTCATATATCACATAGGTTTTGGACGACGCTTCACTCGCGGTAACATAAATTTTAAGAATAAAATTCAGCCCATGTTACTAGTATATAACATAGCTTTATACCAGGTGACTGTTTAGCCAATAGCAATATTTATAGAGGATACTCTGCACTCGATTCTCGTTCTAAAACAATTGAAAAAATAGGTGCTTAATATTTGACCAAATTATCTAAAAAACTACAAAAAAGGGTTTATTACCCGTTTATATACTCCGGGTCGCCCATTGTAGCTTATGGCTCGTGTCATTGCACTAAGGTTTATTATTATATTTACACGTCTGTAGCTATACTTTTGAAAGTCTTAGAACAAACGTTAACTTAGGTTTTCTTGGTTGTTTGTTACTATTTGTTTTAAAATTATTTTTTATATGTTAAACATGACCATGAAGTGTCATATCCTAGAATAGTGCGAGTGTCTAAACAGTCACCTGGTATAAGTAGATGAAAGAATTTTTTAAATAGGCTTAGCATTTTTTTAGTTTATACATAACTGAATAATAAGATAATAACCAAATATTACCAAATAAGTTCTCTAGAGATTCTTCACGACCTCCGTATTCGGCTGGTAAAAGGTCTTTCGGTACGTGTTCGTACAACGATTCTAAGTTGTTGTGAATCATGATTTTACTAAACATTTTCTCTCCTATGATTTTCTTTACAATTAATAATAGATTCTCAATGGTATTCGAAGATGTAATTATGTGAAAGCTTCTCATTCTAAACCCATAACCGGTCTGAAAATTAAATAATATCTAAGCATTTATTGTATTTCCGTCACTTGTATTTTCAATTCGTTTCGATTAAATCGACCATAATTGATTAATATTTTTATAGTAGCACGGCAAAATGACTGCACTATGCCTAATGGTAAGCACAGTACAACCCAAAAGCAATGGCGACCACCAACTGACACACTATCCGCAGAAGCGAATCACTATGACGGGCTTTTTCGCCATATACATGGTGGTTGCGACCCAGTCAGGCTGTAAAACCACCCCGCTTTCGCCTTTGCCTCGTTCGTTAATCAGCAGGGTGCACCACGTGCAGGTGAGGTTGGCTTGGGTGTCCCAAGTCTTATGATGTTATTCAACACCCCTTACACCCCCTTCTTAATTATTGAGAACAACAAATAAACGAACTCTTTCCAATGTTTTTATTAACACTATAGGGGTATAGTGCGAGTCCTTGCCTTACATATGTTCTTGGGATGACCGTTAGAGGGAGGAGAGTTGTTTGTCAGGTCACTATTTTTTTTTAAATGTATTCCAATAGTGGTGTTATGCAACTTTTTTACATTTATTCATATCAACCTTACACAGCTTCTTTCCTGTCTGTATCTGCACAACACTAATTCAATTAAGCTATGACATTGTACTGTTTAACCTCTTTTAAAAAAATCTCGAAAATATTAAACTATTTTATTAATTTCACAATACTAGCTCTAAATAAAAAAATTGAAGATAGAACAGTTCAATAACTTTTCTTTTCTGCATGTAAACCGATTTTTTTTAAGTTATACTTCTTTTGGCGCATTAGGAAAAAATGATGAGAGTAAATTTTTACGATGCGCGCACACACCGTCACGATAAACCGACACTCTGAAGTTAGCTATAGTCAACATTTTGTTTCTTTGTATTTCTTTGTATTAAAACTTTCAAATACCCTTTTTCTATTGTTAGTGTCGTTTTTTTTCTATAAACTTAGAATAAGGCGAAAGATAACATTTTTGAAAAGAGTTTTATCTTGTTACGCCAAAGAAGCATAACTTCTAACGCGTGTACATTAGTACACACACACTTTTTTCTTTCATAGACGCGTGTTACTGTCAAGAATAAAAAAAAATTGGAAAGACGTTTTTTCCCTTATAATATTTTTTTATTCATCTCTAATTCCCATACTTCACTATCTTTACGTCCACTAGTCAATAATATTTGTAAACTTTTCGGCAAAAACCTTTATTTTCATTGAAACTAAGAAAAAAAACGATGTAATAAAGTATAAGATAGCTCGTCCAGTGGTCGAACTTCGAAAACGGAGAAAAAATCAGCTGTTCATATTTTTTTTATTGATAACACTAAAGCTTATAAATAGTTACAAATAAAATGAGCCGTTACGGGACGCCTGGCAGATGTGAAACATCGAAATTGTTCGAATCGAACGTATCTGAAATTACACTATAGGTATGCGAGCATAGTTAAGCAAGAGAGATTGCGCACAGTCGTTTGCGCATCGCATCCCGTCGCCACGTCTCACGCACCCCATGGCCTGTATCGCCACGCCAACAATCTGTTTTACCCTCATCCCCTAGCTCCCTCATACCCTATATATGTGTCACGTCAATAACGAAAATAGGCTGAGAAACAGAGGTGAGAGATGCTCTTAACCGTTTCGCCACTGCCTATTTATATATAGATTAACCTTGAGCATTTCACGATAATTAGTAGAATAAAATTAATAACCTTTATAAATTATAACACACATCACATTTGAATTGGAAAATATATATGTCAAGATATTAAACATCCATTATTCCTATAAATATATATCCAACAATACCCACGTTACGGATATTAATATTAATGGATAAAATGGACTCAAAACATATCAAGGTTATAAATAAATACCATCCTCATATATATCCGAATAATGAGATTTCCATTAACGTACCATAAGAATTGAATTAGTTGTATTTACATCAATCGAAAGCATAGCAGTTACAAATTCTGTCATATGAATTCCTCTTAAGTCAATAACAGAAATGTAACTACAGCAATAATCATGGGCCTTGGCATATTCGGCGAACTGGAAATAAAGAAAAACATAAATTAATACCCGGCATTTGATTTGACAGGCCGCGGAGAACAGTGAGACGTCCGGCTAAGATTGTATTGTTTCGATTATATATAGGGGTTTCACTCTATCGCGTGACGCAATTATTAGGGCACTTAATACTTTCTAAAAATCCCATGTTCTTCGATATTTTAGGTTTCTTGGAGAAGTTGCTTGCCGTCAATTCATTTGATAATTTTTTTAAGCACGTAGTTATTTATCTCAAGGCTAATAAATAAGGGACTTTGAAATTACTGTGACTCAGAGTACTTGCATCAAAAACATGCCATGACTAACTGTTGTAACCATGTAAAGCGTTAAGAGGAAGGGAAATAACTCGTTGTGGCTACCCCTTTCTCCCAATATGTTGTTAATTCTGAGTATGTTTATGCGAAAAAAAAAACAAACTGAAAAAAGAGGACGCTACGATTAAGCTCCAAATAGAGAGGAGTGTTAGAAAATACTACCGTGAAGGTATGATTTCGTCACAATGTTTGCTTTCATAGATAGCTCCGGTTTATTGCAAGATTCGAATATACGTCAATTGATACGTTGTCGGAACATGCTACCATTGAGTCATGTTAGCTTCATCGATCACTCTACCTACTGAATTTTTATATATTTCCAACTGAGTTTTATAACTCAACTAGCAGGCCCGGTAGACGTTGTCCCGCACTGATAATAAAGAAACCCTAGAATCGGACCGCACCGCCATGTATAGCGCCATATAATGAGTATAGTGGGCTATCCTTAAAAGATAGTTACATGCCGTCACAGATTTCTTTGTAGATCTATAAAAGAGGAATATCCCACCGTGCATTGTTCTGTTATATACCAAAGGAATTAGGCAGCGTTTTCGATAAAAACTCCCAGACGGCTTTACTTTTTCCGACATTCCCAACAACTATAGTTATATTTCAACGAATTTACACAAAACCTTGGCAAAAAACTTGACAAGCAAAAAGTTATACACCTTAACCTATCTCGTGAATCAATTTATCTTTTTTTATGTCAAAAGGAGGCAAACGAACAGGTGGGTCACCTGATGTTAAGTGATCACCACCGTCCATAGACACTAGCAATACCAGGGGAGTCGCAAGTGCGGTGCCAGCCTATGTATAGGGGAGTAAGGGAAGGGAAAGGGGAAAGGTGGTGGGCCACCGATGCTCTCACTGACCGAACGAAACGCAACAATGCAAGCACTGTTACTTCACGTCGGTGTTCTGTGAGAGGGTGGTACTAACCCGGGCGAGCCAACCCATTCGTGCTGAAACTAGTAATAGCTATAGCGTGGCTCTACCACCTTCGAAGGTGGTAAACCGAAGGAAAATTCGTTCTGTAGTTTTTGAGTTTATCCTTCATTCGTGCATACCTTTTCATGAATTTACAAAGTATAACCGACACTACAATATCTACTTTGAAATTATGTTATCTGTATAACATGACCAATAGCGGTATTGGTCATCTCTCTCAGGACTTTTACGGTTTTGCAGATTATATATTGTCGGTTTTCAAAGTTTACACTCACACCCTTTAATAAGAATCAGGTAATAGACTGTGCTTTAATTTAGATTACAAGTCATTGAACCGAGATAAAACGATCTAAATTTCTTATACAAATAAGGTTATGTATTAGTCAATGAATGTTTTAAGATGTGTAAATTTTTCTCTCAAAACTAGAAACACATATAAATGTCTACAAAAACAAACGATGCAGTACGATGGCAATAAAAACAATACTTTAGTTTGCGGTTTATTTGTACTACTTCAAAGTATGACTATGACCTTGTTGCTTTGTTAGTACAATAAGTATATATGTATGTAAAGAAACTATGTTTTTTTTACTTTATTTTTGGCAGACAATCTATTAGATTATTACTGCCATTGTCGAGAAGTTAATAGTATTACAAGTTCTTCTTCTATTTTATTTTTGGCAACCAGTCTTCCAGTAGACTATTACTGCTATGGTCAAGTAAGTTGTAGAGCCACGCTGAAGCTATTACTGGTTTCAGCATGAATGGGTCGGCTCGCCCGGTGTAGTACCACCCTCTCACAGAAAACCGACGTGAAGTAACAGTGCTTGCATTGTTGCGTTTCGTTCGGTTAGTGAGAGCGCCGGAGGCCCACCTCCCCTACCTTTCCCCCTCCCCCAAACACAGGCTGGCAACGCACTTGCGACTCCCGTGGTGTTTGCAAGTATCTATGGACGGTGGTGATCACGTAACATCGGGTGACTCATCTATTCGTTTGCCTCCTATGATATAAAAAAAAAGTATCGATAATATCGATAATACAAGTTTCTTGATATAATTTCAATGAACTAACAAGATGGTGGCCATCTTGTTAGAACTTTCCAGGGAGTTTTTGTGGCAAGTCAGAATCCATACTCCGTGGTATTATTTACGATCCACTTCACTTATGCACAATAACCAAACTATATTACGTAAAGCACCACCGACATTACACAAGATTATAGATAAAATATAAAGACCACTAAATGGCATTCCAAGATCCCACCAAAACTCGAAACTATAATTATTTCTTTAAGTAGCTCGTTGCTGGTAGTTAAAACAGTGACCATGTACTTGAGTAGTAGTAGTAATAATATTCGTCCAATAGGACAGGCGAAGGAATTAATCCATACTGCCAATTCTGAAGTTGTCAATATAGGTAGTTCTTAAGTATTCTTTAAAGGCCTAATCGCCAAATCTTCTGTCAATATAGGTAGTTCTTATGTATTCTTTAAAGGCCTAATCGCCAAATCTTCTATATTTCTTATGTATTCTTTAGTCAGTTTTATGTCCAAGTTAATGTAAAGGCATACGCGCCAAATCTTTTCTATGTCCAAATTAATGTAAAGGCAGAAACGCCAAATCTTCTATAATATATTCTTTTATCCATCTTTTTTATCTTAATTTATTTGTTAATAGTAGCGTACTATGTTCCAGAGAGTTTGTTGATTTCCATTGTCGAGTAATTAATTCAATATTCTAACAAGATGGTGGCTCCCTTGTTAGAACTTTCCATGGAGTTTTTGTGGCATCTCAGAATTCATGGTCCGTGGTATTATTTTCTATTCACTTCACTTATGCACAATAAACAAACTATATTACATAAAACACCACCAATTTTACACAATATAGAGTCAAGTAACACAAGATTATTAATAAAAAATAAAATCCACTACATGACAGACTAAGATCCCGCCAAAAACTCCCATGTACTTGATGTACTTGATAGATGGCGCTATAACGTCATAACACTAACTCTGTTGAAATAGTAGTTTAAGCTTTCAGGCGTTAAAAGTAAAAATACTAATTCTAGCTTGAGTGTGGATCCGATAATAAGACTTTCAACACATAGGGGTTTGAGCACAAATTTTTGAAACCCTGGTTTAGAAAAACCTGATTTTCTCTAAATCTAATTGGAATTTCGTATAATTCTTTAATACTTCTTTAATTCTTTAAGACTTTGAATCGCATTGCAACTGTTCTATGAGAAATAATATGGGTTACCTAAACTTAACTTTACGATTAATAAAGAATAAAACGCTTGCTGGACACAATATTATAGTTTTTATACAATCTTACATATATATAATGAATTAAAAAACAAATTGCATATGTTCTGATACATTTTTTTACACCGCACTTGTTTTTTTGCACTTGCACTTTGGACAAAAAGCCTGTCTTCAAATGTTAATAAATCTCAACTTTTTTGTACCACAGACATGCTAAACCTGCAAGAGGGCGGACCCTTTCATTTGTATACTATTTTTAATATGGTCGAAAGAATAAAATATGTATTACTCGTTAAAATATGTCTGTGAATAAACATCACACGCGAACGCACGGCTTGTCCTTATATAGGACAGGAATTAAGGAAATTTTTACCGAGTCCCATATTGGGACCCTTAAAACCTGAGTGGGTATATTGGAATTCGACAACCGACGGTGATCGAGGAGAATAATATAAAATTTGGATATGTAGTAAAACCGAATTAACGCGCGTGTCGACTCGCGCGTAAAACGCCTCATCTGGACAGGCTCTTAGAACCAGTACCCTCTTTTTTTTTTAACGTGGGGAAATCCCTTATGGACACGCCACCCTCCCGGGGGAGAGGGTGGGTTATGTCCGAGTCGCACGGACTAAAACCCCACGGTGTACCGACAGACCGTTTTGTGGGGGCGGCAAGGGATCGTTCAAGCTAATCAACCTTGTAGAGCCGCACGTGCGAGCCACGGTCCGCCCGGCGGAAGGTGACCGCCGGGTTCCTACCTATAGAGGGACAGACCGGGTACACACCGGCTGCCCCCCCTCGTCCGTCGGACCTGTGCAATTAGGAGATGGGCCTCCCGGCCCATCCTCTCAGGTCCGGCTACGGTGGCAGGAGGAGTTGGGCGAAGCGCCTTCTCCTCCTACCTGTCCTTCTTTGGCAGAGACGGCCACTTTCAGGGTCTGCCTCGCGGGCCCTCTCCGCCTCCTCCTTCTGTGAGACGACCTCCTCGCAGAAGGAGGCCATCGCTAGCCAAGCCTGTTCGCTGCCGAGCATGGCCGAAACCACGCTCGGCAGCGATAAGTCCGTTCCCACGGCCGCCGCCAGAATGCGGCGCTGCTCCCCCAACGTAACACACTCAGACAGCGTGTGCTGCGCGGTATCTTCGTGAGCGCCGCACTCGTGGCAGGCGGCCGTCGGCCCTCTGCGTGCGATCCGGTGCAGGTACCACCCGAAACAACCGTGTCCCGTGAGTACCTGCACCAGTCGGAACGTCAGGGAGCCCAATCCCTTATAGAACCAGTACCCTCTATGCTTACCATGTTTATCCATAAACGACGGTAAAAATGTAACATCCGGTGAGTCGTCTGGGTTTTTGGCTGGCCTTTGTCATAAAAAATAACCCTGTAATTTTATTTATATAGATATAGGTACTCACCAGTAAACCGAACTTAAAACAGTCAAGGTAAAGCTTTGAAGAGTACTTGTTAGGATGAAACCTACTGATAAATATCCTGGAATTATCTTCAGTCAGTTTCGGAAGAATCGCGTAGGAGCTGAAAATTATAGAGTGAATATTAAAAAGAAATTTCAAGAAGTTAAAAACTGCCAACCCTGGTTACGGTGAAACTAACTAAGCTTCTAAAAGTCATGGTAGTATAGTCAGTATAGTGATTTGATTCATATCCTGGCATGTACCAATGAATTTTTCGGAATTCTACTGGATGGCGGTGAAGCCAAACATCATAAGGAAACCTTAACCTAATTAATTATTCTAGAAGATTCTTATAGTACTACTGTATGTGGGAAAAAATTGAACTATGCATTTCTCAGAGATTGAAACCGCGCCGTTGGATGGCGTGGTGATTATGCCATACCTTCCTTCAGGAAGAGGATTATGACGCTACAGTGGGTATTTTGCAGATTGATAATGACGATGATTTCAAGAGCAGGCAATCTATGGGATATATAAACTAATCTGGTATTTAGCGATGACTGAATAAGTTGTGATATCTTTACAGCACGCTTGCATAATTACACTATGCTTGCCATTATTCTTATTTGTCATACTACTTGCCATTATTCTTATTTGTCATACTACAAAAAACACACACACACATAAATTAGGGTTATTAAGAGTGCCCATCTCCTCATTGCACAGGTCCGGCGGACGAGGGGGGGGCAGCCGGTGTGTACCCGGTCTGTCCCTCTATAGGTAGGAACCCGGCGGTCACCTTCCGCCGGGCGGACCGTGGGGGCGGCCCTACAAGGTTGATTAGCTTGAACGATCCCTTGCCGCCCCCACAAAACGGTCTGTCGGTACACCGTGGAGTTTTAGTCCGTGCGACTCGGACATAACCCACCCTCTCCCCCGGGAGGGTGGCGTATCCATAAGGGATTTCCCCACGTTAAAAAAAAAGGTTATTAAGAGTACATTTTATAATAATACAATATATGTATATATCCTCGTATATAGGATAACTGTATGCGTTTTGATTGTTGTCACTTTACATATTATTATAATCTTGTCATTTTTTTATATCAAAAGCAGGCAAACGAACATGTGGGTCACATGATGTTAAATGATCACCACCGTCCATAGACACTAGCAACACCAGGGGAGTCGCAAGTGCGTTGCCAGCCTGTGTAAGAGGGAGGGGGTAGGGGTAGGGAAAATGGGAACGGAATATCAGCTCGATGTCCCCACGTGCAAATCCCGGTATACACCATCAAATTTTTCAGATATCGCGTACATTTACTAAATGAAATTGGTAACACTACCGGCCGACGGTGAAGGAAAATATCGTGAGGAAACCTTAACCTGAGAATGTTCTTGTAGTACCGCCGTATGTGAGAAAATATAGAACTATGGATTTCTCGTAATCTGCAATCGCCAATACGTCGTAGTCTGGCGTAGTGATTATGACTATTTTTTTTAAATGTCATAACTGGCAAAAGAACTTGTGGGACACCTGATATTAAGTGATCACCACCGTCCATAGACACTAACAACACCGGAGGAGTCGAAAGTGCGTTGCCAGCCTATGTTTGGGGGAAAGGGAGTGACGGGGGAGAGGAGAAGGGAAGGGAGGTGGTCCTCCGGCGCTCTCACTGACCGAACGAAAAGCAACAATACAAGCACTGTTACTTCACGTCGGTTTTCTATGAGAGGGTGGTACTACCCCGGACGAGCCGACCCATTCATGCTGAAACCAATAACAGCTTCAGCGTGGCTCTACCACTCCTCAAAATTATACCTTCCTTCGGGAAGAGGCATACAACCCTGCAGTTAGTTTTACGCTTCTTAAGATGGAGAGGATGTGAATTTGTAAATCAGTATTATAACTATCTCCTCTCAACATCTTTTTGATTAGTAAAACATTTATTTTGATTATTTAGTAACAATTAAATTTATATTACGTAAACTAAGAAATTAGTTATATTTATAAGTTATAAATCTAAAATAAGAAATAATAATACAATGTTCCTAATAAAATACGTAGATTCATATTTATTAATTTTATCTTAAACGTTACTATGACTTACATATGTACCTAATGTGATACGATTCGTCAACCAATTTAGCCCTAAATGTGTTAGAGTCAACGATAAAAGAATCCTTATTCCTACATCTAACATCTTTACTAATCTTCTGTTATTACTTATTCATAAGATAATTTTAATAAATGATAAAGTGCTCAATTTCGGCTTATGTTAAAGAAAAAATATTACCATATTTATATAAGTGGAAAACGAATTGTATACACAGTTGTACGATGTTTTACGTTACGTTAACGAGCTACGAATAAGTTAATTAATTCTATAAAATTATTATGTAATTAAGTTTTACAGTTTATATACTTACTGGGAACCTTTTAGATCCTTAAAATCTTTGCTTGGATTATGTTTATCGAAGTATTGTTTGAACAAAGTTTTCATAGTACATAATTTATCCATTTGATTTTTTACCCTCTCTATAGATCCTTTTGCTAATACGATTAATCTTTCCAAATATTCTCTTGCTGTTAAAAGTAAAAATAAACGAAAAATTATATTGTAAAAGATATAAATATCGTAAAAGCTACTGATCTGATACTGATACTGATCACAAATTTAATTTTAAAACGGCTGCAATCATATTTATGTAATTTGCACACGGGAACCTAATAGCATGCCTAAAATGACAATCGAGTTTTAAGTTTTAGAAATTGTAAACAATTATCACAAGGATATATATTTTTTTAATTTAACGCTGATTATAATAAAATATCGTATACTGGAAGTATTTGACATTAAGAAATCAATTGGATTTAAAAATTATTGAAAAGGAAATATAATTAATTAAATAATACTAATATTTACTAAAAAAAAATCAACTAATTTAATAAATTGTATACACATGAAATACACGTCATTCATATATCGAAAAACATTAAAAATATCAATGATGCTTTTAGATTTTGTAAAAATAACAGTAAAGGAAAAATAGATAAATGCAGGAGGGATGAAATGGTGAAATGTGTCTGGGGTAGCTTGTGACCCACGAATGTCTTTGAAACTCAAGAGGAAGGTTTATAAAACTATGATTAGACCAGTCATGTTGTATGCATCTGAATGCTGGGCTACGAAAGAGACGGATGAGAGACAAGTGCCTCTCTCAACAAGCCTCTTTATGTGTGTTCTACTGTCTGTATAATGGGTTCTGTTCCGAGGAACTGTTTAACATTATGCCTGTAGCTGCTTTCCACCATCGCACTGCTCGTCATCGGCAGGGAATTCATCCCCATATATTGGAACCGAAATGGTCTTGGACGGTCCGGTTTCAAAGGGGTTCGAAGTTTTTCCTGGAGACTACAGTATGGGGTGCTTCAAGGGGAAAATAAATAGGTTACTTAAGGGTCGGCAACGCGCATGTAACACTTCTGATGTTACAGGCGTCCATAGGCTGCGGTGACCGCTTTCATCAGGCGGCCCGCATGCTTGTTTGCTACCGACGTAGTATAAAAAAAAGTACATGTGGCAGAGATGCGAATATTAAGGTGGATGTGTGGTGTGAATATAGAATGGATAAGATTAAGAATGAGTATATTAGAGGAAGTTTGAAAATAGCACCAGTGACAGAGAAGTTGAGGAGTAATAGGTTAGCATGGTATGAGCATGAGGAGAGATGAAAACGATGTAACTAGAAAAGTGTTGTGTATGATCGTGGACAGATATACGAGTAGAGGAAGACCAAAAAAAGTAGGGATGGACTGCGATAAAAATGATATGTGCGTAAAAGGTGTGAATACTGAGATGACATTTGACAGGAGAGAGTGGAAAAAGAAAACATGTTGTGCCGACCCTACTTAGGTGGGATAAGGGTAATAATGATGGTGAACAATAAAGTAAAAATTTGAATATTATATTTTATTCCAACGTAAATTAATACCCAATTGGGTATAAGAATTATGGGTATTAGTTTCAGGAAGGAAAAAAACTCAAAAAAAAAATAATTCAAGCTTTGACTAAATTTCGTACACAGAAGGTATTTATTATACATTCTCTCTACCAATCTTGAAAACATTAAGTACGTGACAAGTGTACGCCGTTCTCAGATTAACATACTATATAAGATGTTAAGAATATGTTAATTATATTTTAAAAAAACTTGAAATAAAATATATTCTAGTAAAATAATTATCCCTTAAAATAGGAGAATTTAAAATTCAAACGTTTACGCTCGGAGCATGTACGTTACAAAAATTTTCAAAGCTTGAGTAGTCAACAAATAGAATTTGTAGAAGACCATATCATATTTATTCAATACAACGGGTATGAGTTAAATTATGTAAACGGGGTGTATACGTCGTTCTAAACGTTATAACATCATTCTTCTTCTTCTTCTTACCCTTATCCCACATAAGTAGGGTCGGTACAACATGTTTCTCATGTTGTGGTATATGATTTGGCTTAATTTTTACGATCGGCCGCCTGCCTGACATCAACCCTCCTTGGGATTATTTTGTTGTACTACTATATGTATGATTACGAATAGTTACGAAGTCTGATGGGCTCTTTTAACCTTAAAATTTTTCGTTCCGGTTTAAAACGGAGTCCTTCCAGATTATGGTTTGCATGCTATATTGCCATTTTTTTTTCAGGATTCGTGGTTTCAGATTCTTCACAGTAATAATATAATATTAGATATAATAAACCATTATAAAAATACAAAATATGAAAGTATAATAGAAAAATAGATGCAAATAAAGAAAAATGTTATAACATCATTACAGAGTATAAAACAAAGTCCCCTACCGCGTCTGTCTGTATGTTCAAGATAAACTCAAAAAATAATGAACGGATTTAAAGCGGTTTTTACCAGAAGATAAAGTGATTCATGAGGAACGATTTGATATATATTTTTATCAAAGGTTTTTTATTACCAGGGCGGAACAACGTCCACCGGGCCAGCTAGTATAATAAATGAATTAGTATAATATCAAATGCGCGAGTTTAAAAACGAATTGTTAACTTATTAAAATATTCACCATGAACATGACAAAAACAACCTCCAACTAATCAAATATAATAAAATCTTGTAATTCCTTTGAAATTAGCATTACTCCTCCTTTAAATACAAAGTACATATATTCGAATCTCATTATAACATATTATATTTGAAAACGTGCTATAAAGACTATGTCAATTAGTTTTCATAATCCATTTGAAACGTGTTTAAATTTTAATAAGCCTTTCTCTGCTCTACTAATGGTAATAATACTTTCTTTTTACCTCGAACTGACTACGCTATTGGCCTAGCAAGGCTCTAACAGCTTCACCGGGCTACTAAGGCGAGCGCTTAAGGCACTCAGCCGATTTTATTTTGACAACTAGCTCAAAGGAGCACGGTACACCTCGACTTGAGCTTTTGCCTAGTTAATGCAATTCGCGGCCTAACTGGACTAACCTAGGCTAACGGTAATACAAATTTACACGTTACATATTTAATATACGAGTCATAACTAGTGATCGTATCATACCACTCACACAGAGCTCATCGAAGCCGTTCAGGCTCGTTTTGTTAGACATTTGAGTATAAGAAATGGCATTCGTATGTCTATTCCTGAGTACAATGATAGACTAAAATATTTTAACATCGCTAGCTTAAAAATGAGATGCATTTCTTATCAACCACTTCTACCTCAGACCTAATTGCCAAACATTGCGTAATCCACATATCTTTGCCCAAGATATCTGGGCATAAGATTTCCAACTGCGACCATTAACACCGTATATAACAGTCCATTAATACGTATGGCTAGATTGTATAATGACGTATCTCGAACAAATAACAACATCGACATATTTTGTGATGCATTTGGATCATTCAAGCGGCATTTGATTAAAAACATAACCTAATTGTATACTTATAAAAAAAAACTGTTAATCTGTCTATATAGTTACTAATTAGAATTAGTTTATTTTGTCATCTATTAATATCATGCATGCCTGTGATTGTAATTATTACACTGTAATTTTATTTTGTAATTTACCACATGTAATTTTATCTATGTGTAATATTTATGTTGGTGTGCTAAATACGTAAAATAAAATAAAATATTACGACCTTCCGATGCGGAATTTTTCGTAGGTAGTTATTTTTTAGATTTTAATGACTATTTTCCATTTTTTTATTACTGACGAAGTGTGTGGGAATTAGCCAATACATACAACTATATACAAAAAGGCAACAAAACGGTTCAGTATAATTTTTTCAATAGATTTTTTTATTTCATTTTGTTTAGTAACTATTGACGTGTTTTAGTGTTATCAGAAAAAAAACATCTTGGTCGAATTTACACAGTTATTTAGATAATTGTACATAAAAAAATTACTTTCTCCTAATGGTAATGTATCTTTAAATTTACCAAGGTTTAGACTTGTTTTCTCTTTAGAAGAGGCTTGTGTAGTAGATTTAGTTTGGTTATGTTTTATTAAATTTATTTACGTCTATATGACAAAAAACAAGGTCTTCTTAATCATTTATATACCCAACGCGAACACTTAACGTCTCACAGCCGGCAAACAAAAATGAGCGCATAATTTTGGATTACGCAGTCATTTCAAATTGTCTCGCGTCGCTTGCGTCCTTGTAAAAACAACTTTAAGTAATTCAGGTAAGATTGAATTAGCAAAATAATAAGTTTATCGTATAACTAAAACCATGTATGTTGTCTTATGGTGGTAGAGCCACCCTGAAACTATTACTGGTTTCAGCATGAATGGGTCGGCTCGTCCGGAGTAGTACCACCCTCTCATAGAAAACCGACGTGAAGTAACAGTGCGCTTGCATTGTTGCGTTTCGTTCGGTCAGTGAGAGCGTCGGAGGCCCACCTCCCCTCCCCTCTCCTCTCTCTCTGACTCCCCTAACCCTTCCCCCAAAGGGTGGCAACGCACTTGCGACTCCTCTGGTGTTGGTAGTGTCCATGGACGGTGGTGATCACTTAAAATCAGGTGGGTGCCTGTTCGGTTTTAACCTAAGACTTAAAAAAAAAATGTATATTGGGGAGATTTTGCCGGCCGGTTTTGAGCGCTACTTTTATTCGAGAGATGTGTCTTGTGTTTTTATAGGTCAACGGTCTTACCACCACTCATTAGATGAACTTAAATTCTAAGTGATTAAATATGAATAGTACCTGGAAAAAAATTGCAACAAGAATTGCTAACTTTATTAATCTTGAAGATGCTTTAGAGTGAATTATTAAACAAGACTACATAGACAATGCAAATAATTATCTGTAATAAAACAACTCACAGTAATCCTTTTTGATAAGATAATTTTGCTTCTTCAACCAATCGTCTAGTAGATTAATTGCTTCATCCATTTGCCCTGGCTTGTTCAAATTGTACAGCTCGCGTACTGATGTTAGTGTATTTGGGTTGAATTGTAATAGTTTATCTTCAGGTAAAGAGTTCATTGTATTGTTAATCAATACACTACTGTCTTCTTACAGTCGTAAAATGATACAGAAGTTTTCGTTTTCCGTTTAAGGTTATATTATTTATTTTTAAATTTATCATCATAAAATGAAACCATTAAATCCACTTGTTCAAATATTAATTATGAATATTAATAAACAGAATATAAACCACGTGTAGGTTGTGATTTACCTAAAATTGCCAGTAACATATTATGTGACGTGGTATTTAATATAATTGTTTAAAAATGAATTTTATATCTTCTTAGGACTTGTAAATCTACAGAAATGTATTTACGACTAGCTGACCTGTGCCTACTTCGTTGGGCGGTATACATTTATAAAAAACTACTTTTTATGACTTCAATATAAAAGTTAGACATATGCTGTCGGTAATTTTTTTGTAGGCATTATCAAGTTCTACAACTTTTCTCTGGAACTCGATCATATATCTCTCTCATCGTTAAGGCAGCGTTCGTAAGAAACGTTTTCGTTCGACCACATTACCAGACTACGCCCCACTCGGCAGCGGCCCAAGCCTAGGTCCGTTCTCTCGGCGTAGAGCCCTTGAGTGCGCTGCTCGCACGATACAGTGGCACAAAATCTTATAACACTGCAACAACATTACACATATCACCTCCACACACGTGCACGCACACATGCTTAGACATGATAGTGGAAGGGTTTTTATTTTTGTTTTTGAACTAAAACAGTGTTGAAAAATTATCCAACACAAAATACATATAAGAGTTGTTGAGGTATGTATGCTTGGTACACATATATGTTTCAATAACTCATATAAGTATGAATATGTAGCTAAGCTTAGGTTAGCTCAGATAGGTCGCGAATTGCATGAATCAGGCAACAGCCCAAGCCGAGGTTTGCCGCGCACCCTTGAGCTAGTTGTCAAAATAAAATCAGCTGAGTGCCTTAAGCGCTCGCCTTTGCAGTCCAGTAAAGCTGTTAAGACCTTACTAGGTCAATAGCGTAGTCAACTGTTCGAAAAAAAAAGTTTTCGTTCGACCGTTTTTCTCAGACTTACTCTCCAAATCCGACTTCCACAGAGAAGTCTTTACATTTTTCGTATAAATGTATATAGCCTATGACACTCACAAATAACGTGGCTTTCTATTGGTGCAAGAAGTTTTAAAATCCGTTTAGTAGATACAAATATTACCCCCTACAAGGTCACAAACTGACAAATTTTATAATATTAGTGTAGATTATGTAAGCCACATTGATAGGATATCTGTACCCGTTGTCGATTGCTTCCATCTTACGTATTATTATAATAAACTCTTCACAGTTATGTATTTTAATCTATAGCATTACAGAAGCAGACAATGTATATATACGGAATGAATATCACAGTCTGGTATTTAGAGACGTCTGAATAGAATGCTATCCTTTTGCTGGTCGCCATGTTAACTTGATTACACTATGCATTACGTTAATCTCGTTTCTTTTCAAAAAAATACACACGCATAAATTAGAATTACCTAAAATTAAGTTTTACAACAATGCGGTAATGAATTAATATAAAACTGGTGCATTATCAAATAGTATCTATATATTATTACGTGAAGCCCAAACTTTGTATCCCTTTTTGAGAGAAATGCGCGAACGGATCAACGTGAAACTTGGCATAGTTAAAGTTTATCTGGAGGAGAAGTGCAGATAGCTATTTATTTTATATAAAATGCATTAGAAGTACATTAAATTAATTAAAATATGCATTACTCACACTACTGCTTCAATTTTACACAACATATACACACATGTAAATAAAAAAGACATTTTGACATCTGTCAATAAAGGACTTCAAAAAAGGTTGTGAAGGAGGTTGTTATGCTCGACTGTATCTATTATTGTACACTTACGTTCCAATTACCCTTTATCATTCTACATTCAACTTTAAAAAATTAATAAACTATGGTCGAATGTCGACCACTGGGTGCCCACTAGTTTGAATAAAATTGAAACCGCAAAAGTATCTTGTATGCTAAGCGTTTATTGTAACTGATTTTGATTGTAGCTCACTCACAATCTACGTCAAAAGACTATGTAATATTACCGTATTGCAATAGTTTCAGTATCAAAACTTTAAAGATTCTTTATTGACATCCCATTTATGAAAAAGAGCGTGAAAGACTTTCCACTTTAATACTTATCTAAGCATATTGGTAGTTAAATGTTAAAATAAATGTACGTATTTTGTAATTACATTGTATTCTACCTGTTTATTTATCTTAATAATATACATTGTCTGTTCAAAAAGTATGCTAAATATTTAAATTGATATTTGAATTGGGTATTATATTCACGATCACCATTCGTACAGTTCAGCTGATTAAAACGCCGTTTTCCGGTCGCGGATATCTTCATCCTTTAATAAGTTACACGGTTTTTAGTAAAGAGTGTTTTCTTCGTTTGTCAGATTGTAAAATGGATAGCCTGAAGGAGCAACAAATTGCTGTGAAATTCGGGAAATATGCAACTAAAACATTTGCCACGCTCGACACGGTTTACAGCGATGTTGCCATGAAGCGTACTGCATGTTTCAAGTGGCATGAACGTTTCAAGGGTGGCCGATAGTTGATCGATGACAATGAGTGTCCTGGGCGTCTTTCAACATCAACTGACTACCCATACTTTGATAAAATCGACGCCTTGGTGCGCGCAAATAAACGTCTGACCGTTAGAGAACTTGCCGAAGAGTGTGGGGGTGTGAGTCTTCTTTTGAAATTTGTGCCACACCTAATGACCGACAATCGCTGGCCAATCGCATTCGGGTTTGTCAAGAACTGCTTGATCATTTAAATGAAAATGAAAACTTCTTATCAAGTCTTCTTCTTGTTCCCAAAACTTAAAAAAAACCTTTCAAAGCAAGAAGATTTCGGAAATTAAGGCGGATGCCATCTGAAGGCCACCACAAAAGAAGCGTTCCAGGACTGGTTTCAACAAGTGGAAATACCATTGAGATAATGTGTGCGTTGGGAAGGAGAGTACTTTGAAAGGGACCCAGACCTGTAACTTCCGAATAAATTACATTTTTTTAATAAGCTTTATAAAGGAAAAAACCAAAAAATGTAATTCAAGAATAAACTATGGTTATATATATATAGTTTCTTTAAATTTTATGCTATGTTTTTATTTAGATAAGGACCAAGTTGCTAAGAACGTTCAGTTTTTACGTAATACTAATCTTATAAATTTCAATCAACTTTTTTTTTGATCTAGTAATGATTCACTAAAGATAAAAGGAAAATAGAGCTATTTGAAATAATATTTTTATTTTTACGCACTTCTTTATTCGTACAAAATATCCTAGCATGTTATGAAAGACTAGTTTATTCTGTTTATTTGTATGTAGTTGCGCTTATAACTCGCGAACCAGATTATTGATATATGTGATTAAGTAATAAATTCATTTGAAAACCGCGTCATTCAACGTTAATCCTTATGAATGTGCCGGTGTTTTCGATGAAAGAGACGGGCTATTTTCTTAAGATCGCCTGGCTAGCTACCACTCTCAAGTCGAGAATCTGTCGCCAAAATAACCTACGTGTGCAAGTTTGTTTTTTTTTTCTTCTTATCTGCTGACTCTCGGTCCCCACCATTTTTTTGCTATCGTTTTATTTAATATGTAAGTTAAAAATCGTATTTGTGAGCATCTATTGGGTAGTTTTTTTTAAATATATATATACCTACGTGTGTTTCGGTAGCTGCACTTAAGACCACTCTTTCTAGGTTTAGCATGTGTAGCATTTTGGACTACAACTTCATTTAACATGGATATACTGATCAAATGCTAGAACCTATAATGTATAATAATACTCTTAATTTTTAATGCAAAAAAGCAGAAAAACATGTGTAACTTAGTGCGGTCAAGAGAGATTGCGCACAGTCGCTTGGGGCACACGTCGCTGTCCGCCCGGTCCTGCCAGAGTGGATACAGAGAAGTTGGGGCTCCCTGTCGTTCCGACTGGTGCAGGTGCTCAGGTTCGCGAGGATGACCCTCTGAGCGGCCCTCTCCGTCAACGGAGGACCGGAGGGAGGAGGCGGCGATTTGCATTTTGCACTTTGCATTTTTAAATTCATTGCGTGCACTTTATAATTATCATTTTCATCTTGTTGTAGAAAGGATTTTATTATTTCTCAAATCAAATCAAATCAAAAATACTTTATTCAGTTTAGGCCCTAATAAGGCGCTTATGAACGTCAAAACTACCACCGGTTCGGAAAACAACCCAGTCACCGAGAAGAACCGGCAAGAAACTCGATTGGGTACATCTTTTTAACCTAGTGAAGCTTGCTAGCTCAATACCGTAGTCAATACGAAAAAAAAGTTTCCTTTTTGGTTCTAAAATTGCTGGCACATATCATTCTGATAAAAGGCCGATGTACTGGTAAAACGTTACCGAGACTGGCGTGCTACGGAATATAACCCGTAATTTTAGTGCAATGCCAACAACATAGAGGTATCCATCGTATTCCTAGAAATGAACAGCTTGAATGTGTTGTTGTCTTGCATATTTTTAACCATGGACTAATGTTCCATTGCCGAGTAGCAAGAAGACGAACGTGCTCTCTAAATTTTCTTAATTGTTTATTATTAAAACGACGATGGTTTAGTTGGTAGCGTGATTGAACTAGGCGTCGATGAACATAGGTTCGAATCCTTGCAACTGAGTCGGAGCTTCAGTTAAAGGAAAATGTTATGATGAAATCATAGCGTGATGGTTGGGTTTTTCTATGTTCACCTGCCCAGCTACCACCCTCAAGTTGAAAATCTGTAGACGAGCACTTGTTGGTGTGTTCCTCTAAGTTGAGCTTGTTTACCACCTTAGAGCGCGTCGTCATTTAACATCAGATGGTATCGCAGTGAAACGCTAGAATCTGTAAAGTAAAAAAATAAAAGAAACGCGATTAATAAAAGTATCAACTTACACTGTTTTCCATTACCTGTTAAAAAAACGCTGTACTGGATACTGCTTTTTAGTTTATTATATCTATACGGTGCAGTGTAAATCTGTTTCATTGAATAAAATTTTTGGTCCTTTCGTCTTAAATCACCGAGCTCGCCGATTGCTCCTGCGGCCGGCTAACGTTTTTTTTTTACGCAAGCCTAATCTTTTTTTTTATTTACGTGAGGAAATCCATTATGTATACGCTACCGTCCCAGGGGAGAGAGTGGGTTATGTCCGACTCCCATGGACTAAAACCCCACGGTGTACCGACAGACCGTATTGTTGGGGCGGCAAGGGATCATCCTACGCTAGTCACCTTGAATAGCCGTACCAATGGTCCGCCCGGCGGAAGTTGGCCGTTGGGCTCCTAGATAATAGGGAGACATACTAGGTACACACCAGCTGCTTCCCCTCGTCAGCTAGACCAGATATATAGATAGAGATAGGTCCCCCGGCCCATCCCCTCTGGTCCAGCAATGGTGACGGGAGGAGTTGAGCAAATCGCCGCCTCATCCCACCGGTCCTTTGTTGGCGGAGAGGGCCACTTATAGGATCCACCTCGTGGACCCTCTCCGCCGTCTCATTCTGCAAGATGGCCTCCTCGCAAGCATGGCCGAAACCTCAGTCGGCAACGATAAATCTCCACTACCCCCTACCGCCGCAGCCAGAATGCGATGCTGTCCCTCCCACGCAGCTCACTCAGATAGAGTATGCTGCGCGATGTCCTCTTCAGCGCCACATTCGTGGCATGTGGCGGTCGACTCACTGCGAGCGATTTGGGGCAGGTACCGCCCGAAACAACCATGTCCGGTTAGCACCTGCACCAATCTGAACGTCAGGGAGCCCCATCCACTCCCGCAGGATCGAGCGGACGTTGTCCTCGGTGTACCGCCCGTACAGCGCTTCCGCCAGGTCTTGCATCCAACGCTTCACGGCCTCCTCCCTCAGCTGCCGCTTCTTATTTTCTATCTCCCTGGGACCCGGAGGCTCCCCACTACGGTTCCTCGACCCCGTGAATTCATACACGGCGGCTAGAACTCTCGTCTCCAGCTCCCAGGGAAAGGAGTCGGCGAGCGCGAAGGCCGCTGCCGAGAACACCGTGCGATATGTCCGGATCGCCCTGAGCACCACAATGCGTTGCGCACTATGCAGCACATGCACATTGGCGGCACCGAGGGCGTCGCCCCACACCGGTGCCCCGTTGTTAGCCATCGCTCGCACGACTCCCATATATAGTCGGCGGCACCCAACACTCGGCCCCCCTATATTGAGGAGCAGCTGGCCGAGCGCCGCCGCCGCCCCATTAATACGCGGTCCGAGCCCCGCAAAATGGGGCTTAAAAAGCCAGCGCCATCTAGGGTGAGGCTCAGATACTTCATCTGGGTCCTCACCCTGACACGGGCAACACCCATAATTATATGGGTCTAAGGTCGTGGCCCTCGCCGAGGCCCATGAAATAGTATGGCCTCGGTCTTCTCGATGGCCACCCTGAGGCCTATCCGTCGGATGCGCCCGACCACGAGGGTTGTGGCCATCGTAGCCGTGCGCACCAAATCTCCCCGATCCCTCCCCGGGCTACGACTAGGGTGTCGTCGGCATAGCATATGAGGCGTGCTCCGAAGCACCCAGTCGTAGCCCAGGTTCCACAGGAGTAATTATAATAATATTTTAATGTTCCAAGTCAATGCGTACATAATTAATCACAATTTCGTATAATGAGAACTAAAACAAACAGTTACTTAAACATATGTAATAAATAAAAACTAATTGGAATTAACTAAATATATGAGATTATTGTGTAATACGGTATTCCGAGTGAGACAATAGTGTTTTATGATAGTGATGAGTGAATTGCTTTTTAAATAAGTGTATGATTTAAACTACCGAATTTATAATTATATATAAATTATAATAATTATATATAATGTGGTAATCATATTTTTTCTGTAGTTGTGTAATTTTATGAATGTAACCATTTGAAAGTGAGTTTTTAATATATGTCTGTTGTATTGATTAATCTGTAGTATATTATTTGCTTTATTATACAGCAATCCTCTCAGGAAGGCTTCAAATCGACAAACATACCAAGTGTTATGTTTACGTACTTTTATTATGTCCTCGACCCTTCTTTTATCAGAGAATTGTAAGCTTGGCGTTCCTACATGTTGACGGAGGATAATTTGTAGGGTTAAAAAGCTGACATTATTTAAAATTTTAGTTAAAATCTGTAATCATAGTTAAAATCTGACATTATTGGTAAAGATTCTCTGTGGGGTACCTATATGGTCGGAAAAACATCACTCTCAGTATTGCTCTTTGAGCCCTTTCTAGGGATAGCAAAATGGATTTACTTGTTCCCCCTCAAGACGGAATGCAGTAAACTAGAAATGACTGGCATTATGCAAAGTATATAATTTTTGCGATGTTATTGTTTACTACTTGTTTAATACATTTAAAAATTGGTATAAGCCTACGAATGCGATGTACTAATGATGAAATATGATATTGGAAACATAATTTATTGTCCATAACGACACCCAAATATTTGGTGTTTTTAACTTCATCTAAATTAGGACAATTATAATAGTCAGTTAATGTATTCGGACATGATGATGATTGTACAATCAATCTTAGATAATTGAAGCTTGAATGAGAATTATTTCGAATATTAAAAGTCATGAATTTTGTTTTACTGGTGTTCAGCATGAGTTGATTTGTACGTAGCTAGGCACATACAAAATTAAAACCTAATTGAGCACTTAGAAATGTATATCTCCAATTTTGTCCTTGAAATAATAGAACAGTATCAACAGCAAAGGTAATATTTTTTCCATTTTCTATTTCTAACTGACATAAATCGTTTATGTAGATTATAAATAGTGTAGGTCCGATAATACTACCCTATGGGACGCCATATGTGACTAAAACTGGGTCACTAACAATATCTCCTATTTTAACAGACTGAGTTCTGTCTGTAAGAGAATCTTCAAAGAGATTGAATGGTATTCCACGGATCCCCAGATGCTCAAGATTTTGTAAGAGTAGAGGAATCGAAACTGTATCGAAAGCCTTTGCAAGATCGAGAAAGATACCAAGACATTTAAATCCCTTATCAAGATGTTTTGAAATAAAGGCGCAAAATTCCGTATCAACATTAACCGTTGATCTACCTCTACAAAATTCATACTGATTATATGATAGTATTCCAGAGCTTTTAAGAAATCAGACGATAATTATTTATTACTTATCTGTCTCCATCTTTGTGAACTGGGATAATTATGGACCTCTTGAATGCCTTTGAGAATTTACCACTTGTTATCGAAAGGTTACAAATATGTGTTATTTCTGGAATTAGTATATCTTCATTTAATTTAAAAACTTTAGTTGATATCCCATCCCAACCCATAGCACATTCAATATGAAGTGAATTAATGACTGAAAAGACTTCAAAATTATCTGTTTCTAGCAGTACAAAAGAATCTCTTAATACAGGACCTAAATATGGTTTATCAGGGGGAATACAATTTTCTGGGCAGCCGAAATGGGGATGCCACCCCCGACTGGGGAAAATATATATTAATACGTGAAGCCCAAACTTTGTATCCCTTTTTGAGAGAAATGCGCGAACGGATGAACGTGAAACTTGGCATAATTAATGTTTATATGGAGGAGAAGTGCAGAAATCTATTTATTTATTTTATATAAAATGCATTAGAAGTACATTAAATTAATTAAAATATGCATTACTCACACTACTGCTTCAATTTTACACAACATATACACACATGTAAATAAAAAAGACATTTTGACATCTGTCAATAAAGGACTTCAAAAAAGGTTGTGAAGGAGGTTGTTATGCTCGACTGTATCTATTATTGTACACTTACGTTCCAATTACCCTTTATCATTCTACATTCAACTTTAAAAAATTAATAAACTATGGTCGAATGTCGACCACTGGGTGCCCACTAGTTTGAATAAAATTGAAACCGCAAAAGTATCTTGTATGCTAAGCGTTTATTGTAACTGATTTTGATTGTAGCTCACTCACAATCTACGTCAAAAGACTATGTAATATTACCGTATTGCAATAGTTTCAGTATCAAAACTTTAAAGATTCTTTATTGACATCCCATTTATGAAAAAGAGCGTGAAAGACTTTCCACTTTAATACTTATCTAAGCATATTGGTAGTTAAATGTTAAAATAAATGTACGTATTTTGTAATTACATTGTATTCTACCTGTTTATTTATCTTAATAATATACATTGTCTGTTCAAAAAGTATGCTAAATATTTAAATTGATATTTGAATTGGGTATTATATTCACGATCACCATTCGTACAGTTCAGCTGATTAAAACGCCGTTTTCCGGTCGCGGATATCTTCATCCTTTAATAAGTTACACGGTTTTTAGTAAAGAGTGTTTTCTTCGTTTGTCAGATTGTAAAATGGATAGCCTGAAGGAGCAACAAATTGCTGTGAAATTCGGGAAATATGCAACTAAAACATTTGCCACGCTCGACACGGTTTACAGCGATGTTGCCATGAAGCGTACTGCATGTTTCAAGTGGCATGAACGTTTCAAGGGTGGCCGATAGTTGATCGATGACAATGAGTGTCCTGGGCGTCTTTCAACATCAACTGACTACCCATACTTTGATAAAATCGACGCCTTGGTGCGCGCAAATAAACGTCTGACCGTTAGAGAACTTGCCGAAGAGTGTGGGGGTGTGAGTCTTCTTTTGAAATTTGTGCCACACCTAATGACCGACAATCGCTGGCCAATCGCATTCGGGTTTGTCAAGAACTGCTTGATCATTTAAATGAAAATGAAAACTTCTTATCAAGTCTTCTTCTTGTTCCCAAAACTAAATAAAAACCTTTCGAAGCAAGAAAATTTCGGAAATTAAGGGGGATGCCATCTGAAGGCCACCACAAAAGAAGCGTTCCAGGACTGGATTCAACAAGTGGAAAAACCATTGAGATAATGTGTGCGTTGGGAAGGAGAGTACTTTGAAAGGGACCCAGACCTGTAACTTCCGAATAAATTACATTTTTTTAATAAGCTTTATAAAGGAAAAAACCAAAAAATGTAATTCAAGAATAAACTATGGTTATATATATATAGTTTCTTTAAATTTTATGCTATGTTTTTATTTAGATAAGGACCAAGTTGCTAAGAACGTTCAGTTTTTACGTAATACTAATCTTATAAATTTCAATCAACTTTTTTTTTGATCTAGTAATGATTCACTAAAGATAAAAGGAAAATAGAGCTATTTGAAATAATATTTTTATTTTTACGCACTTCTTTATTCGTACAAAATATCCTAGCATGTTATGAAAGACTAGTTTATTCTGTTTATTTGTATGTAGTTGCGCTTATAACTCGCGAACCAGATTATTGATATATGTGATTAAGTAATAAATTCATTTGAAAACCGCGTCATTCAACGTTAATCCTTATGAATGTGCCGGTGTTTTTTTTTTTTTTTTTTTCGAACTGACTATGCTATTGACCGGGCAAGGTCTTTACAGCTTCACCGGACTACTTGAAAAAATGTATATAAACATGTTCTTATATATCTCTTTTACCTAACCTAACCTAAGGGGTTACCGCTCTCGGTACCTCGGACCTTACAGAGGGAGAGATGGGGAAGCCACTAGAGCACTTTCGCAGCAGACGTAGAGCAACTGGCCCCGACGGGGTCCCGGGTCTGTTGCTGACTCAGTCGCTGGACCATTTGGGATGGTGGCTTTGGGAGCTGTTCAATCGCTGCCTTGCATTTTATACGTTTAAATATTGGTAAAGGAAGGCTACGCTCTAGATTGCGTGTTCTTGTAAACACCCCTGGTGCTGCTGAACGACACTGGAAAGATGTTGGAGAAGGTGTTCTTTTCCGTTCAGCATCTTCACGAAGTGCGGCCGAATATAGCGGACATGCAGTTTGACTTCCGGACAGGGCGTTCCATCATAGACGCCCTGACCCTCCTGAAGTCACTGTCTGCAGAGGTGACCTCCGGGAGGGATAGGGTTTTTGGCGGTATCCCTGGATATCACCAACGCCTACCGTATGAAAAGCATATAGGAGGCAGTCCGGTATTTCAGAGTGCCCCCGTAAACTTGTATTCCACGCCAAATCTACACTAACGCGAGCAACGCCGCCAATAAAAACTAGTAATTTAATAAAATCAAAAGTATCATAAATACTTACAATAATCTTTTTTAAGAATATATTCATGTTTCTTTACCCAGTCTGTAAGTAGATTGATCACTTCATCCATTTGTCCAGGTTTATCTAAATTATACAATTTACGGATATCTAATAATGTATTGGGATTATACTTCAAAATTTCGTGTGTTGGTATAGACTGCATGATGCCTACTGATATAAATGCTTCATTCTAATTCTATTGTTTATATTTTAAGTTTAACCTTGATTCAACTCTTTATTTCTAATAAGATGTGTCGTTTATTCACCGACTACTCAGTAAACCGAATAGCCGGTCTAAATAATAATGCAAATAATTTGTACTATTGCATGTTATTTATTAAGCACTAGCTGACCCGTGCAACTTCGTCTCCATCATATCAGTTACTATCGGTTTAAATTGTATTTTTGCACGCGAAAAATCTTAAAAAACCTAAAACTCGATTGCAGCGTTACCTACCGTTTCCACTTGTGAATCCAAACTATCCAGGGGCTTACTCAAATATATACCCAGTTGGTATGTGAGAAATCTTTTAAAATAAGCCTAGAAACCGTTCGCAGCATCTCCTACCGGATCTAATTAAGATAAAAACTGACCTACATATATTGGCGATAAATGTCTTCCCAGTACCACTTGGGTTGTTCTTGCGCGAATCACTTCTGCACCCGTGCACTATTCACGTAGAACTAGCGGCAGCGATAATGCAATAATTTTACCGACTTATGGTTTATATTTCGCATTATTTTTTTACTAAATTACTCTAACAACTAACATATTGTAAAACTAAACTAAAATTTCCATTTTGATTTAGTTGTTTGTTTTATAAGAATTTGTAAAGTATAAGTAAAAAGTATAAAATGACGTTGACGTTCGCCTTCAAAAC
>MU161303.1:31627-44598 GCA_015888305.1 Antheraea pernyi | reverse complement strand
TCCTGCTGAGGTTTTATTGTGAACCTAGTACTTTAGCAGTGATCAGCGTGTTTATACAAACAGACAG
This sequence comes from Antheraea pernyi, assembly GCA_015888305.1. Taxonomy (NCBI): domain Eukaryota; kingdom Metazoa; phylum Arthropoda; class Insecta; order Lepidoptera; family Saturniidae; genus Antheraea; species Antheraea pernyi. The sequence continues at coordinate 44,531 of MU161303.1, read as the reverse complement.
ACAGACAGACAGGCTTTTCTAAAAATCATTGAAACGTATTTTATTACTTATTCCAAGGGACCTCAACAAATTTTTTCACGAAATTCGGATAAATACAGACACCTTAGACTTACAATCTTATTATGTGTATAGATTTGCAAGATGTATATAGATAATGCTTCAACAAAACTTTCGAATATATTACTGTCTACACAATCAATTGACTCAGGAAAGGAATGTATAATTTATTTTTATCAAATCCGATTTTCTACTGTTATAAAATCTTTCTGTATCAATTTCTAAACGGACATTGGCGCTTCAATTATCCCTTGGTGAGCTAGGAAACATCGAGTTATTAAAGATTATATCAGTAATAAGACTGCTTCTTATCTGTTAATAAGTACATAATTACATGAAGTTGGCAAATTTTCATTAAAAGTAAGTCCGTCCGAGGAAATCTAACTTTTGTAATAATTTATTATTATTGCATATTAAAGGAATTTTATCTCTAACCGCTGGCGATTTCGTCTGCGTTAAATTACATTATAAGTAATTAATTATTTTCAGTAAGTAATTGCAATTGGAGTAAGTTGTTATTTATGCTTACTATAAGAGATTCAATAGCATTCAATAAATACAATTATAGTTTTCGAATTAAAAAAGACAAAAAATTTGCATATGACATTCTTGAACATTATGTATAATACTACCGCGCCCGGCGGACGTTGTCCTGCCTTGATAATAAAAAAAATCCAAAAAGTCAACCGTAGCGCCACCTACCGGGTCCAATTGTGAATCTAAACCATTCTCAAATCCACTCCGCTTTTTCGGAGTGACCCCGTACCTGCGGCGGCTGTTGGAAGCGTACCTCGAGGGGAGGGAGGTCGTCTACACAGATGGCAGAGGGCGAATGGTCCGACGTGGGACTCCTTGTGGAGTCCCACAAGGCTCCGTACTGGGGCCACTGTTGTGGAACCTGGACTACGACTGACTGCTCCTCATATGTTTTGCGGACGACACCCTAGTCGTAGCCCAGGGGAGGGAATGGGCAGAGCTGGTGCGCCTGACCACGTTGGCTACGACCTTCGTGGTCGGGCGCATCCGCCGACTGGGCCTCAAGGTGGCCCTTGAAAAAACCGAGGCCCTGTTGTCCCACGGGCCTCGGCAGGGGCCACCTCCTGGGGCCCACATAACGATAGGTGGCGTACGTTTCCGGGTGGGGTCCCAGATCAAATATCTGGGCCTCACCCTGGACGGGCTCTGGCAGTTCGAGCCCCAATTCAAGGGGCTCGGACCGTGTATAGTAGGGGCGGCGGCGGCGGCACTCGGCCGCCTTCTTCTGAACACGGGAGGGCCGGGCGCTGCCTGCCGCCATCTGTATGCAGGGGTGGTGAGGGCCATGGCTGCCTACGAGGCAACGTTGCGGGTGGCCTCCCTCAGCGCCACGAACGTTCGAGTGCTGCGCAAAGCTCAGCGCACAGTGGCGTTGAGGGAAATCCGCGGGTACCGAACGGTGTCCTCGGCGGCGGTGCTCGCGGGGTCTCTTCCTTGGAAGCTGGAGGCGGAAGTTCTTGCCGCCGTATACAACTATGCGGCGGCAGGGAAATCCCGAGGACAACCTCCGGCTCCCAGGGAGATTGCTGCGTTGCAGGCGAGAGCCCGCAGCGAGCAGTTAGAAAGGTGGGGGCGGGACCTGGCGGACAAGCGTTACGAAAGATATACTATCGACGCCGTCCGTCCTGTCCTGCCCGGGTGGGTGAATAGGGTCTGGGGCTCCCTGACGTACCGTCTGGTGCAGGTGCTGACCGGGCACGGATGCTACGGCTGGTCCCTGCACTGGATAGCGCGCAGGGAGCCCACCGCCGTATGTCACGAGTGCGGCGCTGAGACGAACACCGCGCAGCACCATCTTTCCGAGTCTGCGGCGTGGGACGATCAGCGCCGCGCCCTGGCTACGGTGGTAGGGAACGATTTCTCGCGGCCGGGCGTGGTTTCAGCCATGAGATGACTTCCTTGCAGAAGGAGGCGGCAGAGAGGGCCCGCGAGGAAGATCCGCGAAGTAGCCATCTCCGCCAAAGGAGAGCAGGAAGAAGGGGGAGGCGGAACGCTCGCCCCCTCCCATAACCGAGTCGAACCTGAGGCGATGGGTTGGGGTGTATGTGAACCAGTACACCCGCTCTTGTTTGCTAAGGTTTTCTTGTAGAATTCGGTATTCGTCTGCACCCGCCGGAATGAATCGGACGCCTTGTCCGTACGGGCGGGCGTTCGGTGGATGTCCGAGTATATCCGATAGCATCGCGAAATGCTGAACCCAGTCGGGCAGCCTCTCCACAATGATCGGAGGATATCGGGGACCCTTCTCTTCGGTTGGCGTGGATGTCTCTGTTTGGCTATGCACAGTGGTCTTGGTGGCAGCACTGTCGCAATTTATAGCCTTTTTAGGGTTCCGTTGTTTGTTTACATTCGTGGGTTGGCTTACTGCTCCGGCAGGCGGCGCTGTGATTGAGGCGTACGAGGGCTGCTCGCGGGCAATGTGGATGTGGCCACCCGTGCCGCTGAGATTTCGATTATCGCGCGCGGCGTTATTATCGGCTGCGCCGGCTTCCAAATGCAGGGCTTCTTTTTTGGCTGCGGCTGGGCTTCTGCTTCGGTAGGCGGTAATGATGCGCGATTCGCGGCATGCCCTGCGTCGGGTTCGCACAAAACGTAAGGGATTATCCAGGATAACGGACGAAAGTAAAAAAATGTAGTTCATGATATTCTTGACAAATTTTAGTAAATTTTCTTTGTGCTATATATAGCGGATAGCTTATCTAAAAAATTAAGCTATATTTCCCTATGCTACTTAAAAAAAAAAACCAAACAAAATGATCGCCGTGTTTCGAACCGTCGGCTCCGTCGAAACATATAAAGTCCAGCACGTTATAACTGAGCTACGGCTACATGACATTTCTGTGCGTAATTATCAACCACATACATTTGTGTAAACGAAACTATCACTTATATGTTGATACATTTAATTCATTGTATAAAAAAATGTTTTCTAAACAAAGGTAACAAGATTTATTTATTTATCTATCTATATTATAATAAAACTGTAGCAAGGTCAAATGTGTACATTAAATATTTTTTGAAAATTTTCATTGGGGTAGACTTTGTTATCGATATAGAAGCCAAAAATAATCTTTTTACAATTTTTGTCTGTCTGTTTGACTTTCTGTCCCTGTGAACACGCATCAGGCTAAAAGTACTGAACCGATTTTAACGAAACTTGACACAGTAATAACTAATATTATAAGGTTACATTTAGGATACTTTTTGTCCCATAAACCGCAAGGGGTTCTCCAGAATAACGAAAGAAAAGAAATTAGTTAATGTAACTAGACTTTTTTGCGACACCTTAGTACAAGAGCCAGCAACGTTGCAAGGACGAGAATTTTAGAAAAGCTGGTTCTTTAGTATGAAGATTAGATTGGGCCAAAAAAATCAATAATAGTTTTTTAAGTAAATCGAAAATATTATTTGGGATGACAAAAAAACAATGTTGTGAGAATTGGAGCCCTTAATATTTATAAGAGGTCTATCATCGCAACTTTTGATTTTTTCCGGAGCGGGTTTTATCTCATCTAGATAATGATATTCTTATTTACGTGTTATTAAAATCTATATAATAATAATTATTCTTATTTATGTATCTTTATTATGGTGGTGCTAGTTTCAATGTGTACCATCAATAAGACTACGGTCGTAGTAATAAGTTGATAGTAATGGAAAATGTTCGTACTATGATCTAAATATAATGGTAGCGAATTTTGCAATAGTGGCCTTGATTAAAAAGCATACCCTTAATTTGCTGGTGACCTATTATGGCAGCTATACTTTTTTCAATTTACACCAACCTTTTCTGATGATTTAGATTATTTAAGTACAAACAATGCAATTGAAGAGTGATTGTGTATAGCCCATAGTAAATAGCGCAATAAAAAACTTGTTTTACATTATACCACGTTGAGTAATAATTACTATGGAATTTTTATTAACCGGGATTCGATAGGGGATGAACAATCCATTCTTTTATTTAGAAACCAATAAAAGTAAACATTTATGTATGAAACTGATAGATAAGTAGTGCAGTAATGCAAGTGCTCTAGAGATCCTCGTACGTGTGAACTGGCACTATAACCGTACACATTACACGAAGCAAGTGTGGAAAAATAGCTGAACTTCCCGATTCAGACGTGTAAGGCATTCTTAAATGCACTTAACTGGAAATTTATGAAGTTTTAGCTGAATTTAATGCCTTTTGATACGAGCAAGTTCGTGTTCAGAAACTGAAATTATTGTATAGGAATACATGTAACATTACATTACAGTTATAATGGTGGTATACCATAATTAATTTAATGTATGGGTGAAGGAAAACATCTCGGTGAAACCAGAACGTCTAGTTGTAATGTATTTCTGAACGTTCATCTGATTAAGCTATCATACTCAAACTGAAATTCCATCACAGAGCGCCAATTGACCGGTGTATTTCTGATTATTTAATATAACTATTGTTTTGAACTATATTAAATTACTTTATGAATATTTTTAAACAATAGTATACAATGTAATTTCAAAGTATATTAGAAGTATATTATTAAGCTCGTATATTATTATTAATTTCAGTTCCTTTATTAAATATAAAAAGAAAATCATATTGAGGACGCAGCGTTTGACACGGTTAAAATTGCTTCTATTGACCGCCAGTGAGTGAAAGAGCTTTCAAGAGTCGCGCGAAATTTATTGCTGCTTTTAAAATCTCGGTAAATTTGTATTACTTATCATATCACTAAAAATCTAAGTACTGTTTTTTTTCGGATTTCAAGGTAGAATCTATAAAATGACTAGCAACGAAATATAAATGAAATTATATTAATATCATTCTGAAAATCGGCTCAGTGGTGTGTCTTTAAAGTTGATTCACCTATGTATAAATACAGATATTAATAAATATATATATACATACGAGATTAATAAACTTTCACAGCAATCCTCCAATCGCTATGAAAATTCGTATGTGTTCGATTCGAACACTGAAACTATTTACATAATATCCATTTTGGTTAAAACAAATATTATTATACTTACAATAAATAATAACAAAATGAAATAAAGAAGCGGGCAGGAATATTAAAACAAGAAAATTTTATATAAAAATGATATCTACTAAAACGTGAAACGTGCACTAGGATTCACCAGGACGTCTTTAACCATAATTAGGAAGATGTCTACTCCTAACCTACCAATATCTAAATAACCACACATGCCCTATTCCATTTTCAAAAGTTTCCTGGTGTATCTCTGAAATTTAAGGACTAATACTAATGAAATTAAAATAGAATTCCTCCCTTTTTCAATAAAAAATAAATTTCCACTAAATAACGAACGAATAACTGAAGGAACAAATCTTTATAAACATACGATGGGATGAAGAATGCTTCTTTTAAAAGAATAAAGTGATTTTGATTTGATTTGATTGAATACGTATTTAATTTTTTTGTAATAACACCGAATGATTTTAAAAGAAGCATTCTTCATCCCATCGTATGTTTATAAAGATTTGTTCCTTCAGTTATTCGTTCGTTATTTAGTGGAAATTTATTTTTTATTGAAAAAGGGAGGAATTCTATTTTAATTTCATTAGTATTAGTCCTTAAATTTCAGAGATACACCAGGAAACTTTTGAAAATGGAATAGGGCATGTGTGGTTATTAAATATTTACAACTAGCTGACCCGTGCGACTTCGTCTGCACCAAAACGGTTATCACCGGTTTCAATTGTATTTTTAAACCTAAAACCCGATTGCAGCCACACCTACAGTTTCCAATTGTAAATCCAAACTATCAAGGGGCTCACTCAAACATTTACCCAGATGGTATGTGATAAATCTTTTAAAATAAGCCTACAACCCGTTCGTAGCGTCATCTACGGGGTTCAATTAAGATAAAAACTAACCTACAAATATTGGCGGTAACGTAAAAAAATAACTTGAGGGGTCTATGGACCCCAGTTGGAACCTAATTACTTTCCCTTTTTTGTAGACGTTTACTATACAGTCAGTATAGTTTACATTATAAAATATCAAGTTGATAGAGTTCAATTGTAAATTAAACGATAAAAAAAAAGGCTGAAACAATCGAATATATATAGTTACTTGTACATGTGTAGCTCGTCGTTGTGTGTAGGGGCTGGCGGTGGCGGTGGTGTGGGGGGGCGCGGGTGGTGGAGGGGCCGGCGCAGGTGCAGTGCGAGAGCGCACACGTGCCCCACGGACAGACAGACCGGCCGCATTAGTGCGGACAGCACCACACCCGCGTCCCGGTCGAGCACTAACAATCAACCAATAATATTTCCCATATAGACCTCAAGAAGTCAACCCAAAAATATTTCCCATATAATACAAATATCTTTATTTTCTAATACCTTTTACATAATATAGCCTTAACTATGGCCCCAAACTAGGCGACACCTGTCTCATGGAAGCCTAATGCCTGTTTACAAATTGCCTTTAATGGATGGTGGCGCGTATTGTGTTTATAATATTTAGAGTATATTACATTTCAAGAATTAAAGTTAAGACAAGAAACAAAAATCATATAATAACTTAATAAATGTGTGTGTATGTTAATAAAAGTGTGAGAGAGGATGTGGTGTTGTGTGTGAGTTGTGATGAGTGTGAGTGTAAGAGTGAGTGAGTGTACGTGTTTGTGCTCGTATGATAGTTATGTATAATTTTTGGAATGCTAATAGAGTACTTTTAGTAAATATTCTGTCTGTTCATATGAAATACTATGAAGCCATCGTTTGGTGGCAGTTTTCACGTGGTAGCGTGAGCAACGTATGAAGTTGTAGTCGTCCGCGATTTTAGCAACTTTATTGTACGTGTGGCTAGGCATTCTTTTAGCAAAAGATGATTTAGCCGCTGGAATGGGCACGTTAAAGATGCGTTTTTGTAGCAAAGTGTTGATTTTATCAACTTTTGGTATCCGCGCGTGCATCATAAGTGGTTTTTAGTATAAATAACTTACGAACGCCTAAGACAGAAGCTTCTTCAAACAGGAACTCAGTCGCGTACCTGTAAGGTTTCTTTAACATTACTTTTAAAACGTCACGTTGCGCTCGCTCGAGTTCTAGCATGTGTTAAATGAGCTCCACCCCAGCTGCCGACACAGTATTCGAGAATCGACTGGCAAAGAGATACATAGACCAGTTTTAGAGTTTCGAATGGCGCGCTATCACGAAGTAACTTCAATGTATATATAAATTTTCGTACTCGTTTCGATAATTCTGAAATATGTTGACAGAAGTTTAGATTTTGATCTATAATAACGCCAAGATATTGTGTATGCTCAACACGCTTTATATGACCGCAGCTACAATAAGAGTTGGTATGTTTTGAAGGATCACAATGGAGACCTCTTATTTCAATTCCGTTGTCTGGTGGGTTTCTTATATGTGACTAGTTAAAGATAATATATTTTGATTTTTTACATTAAGCGTCAAAAGGTTCGTGTTCATCCAAGTGGCCAATGTACTCAGACCTTCATAAGCTGAGATAAAGACTTCGTCCCAATCCCGCCCTTTGAATATAACTGCTGTGTCATCAACATAGCAGATAAGTTCTGCATTCGGAATATTACATTATTGCATATGAATATTGCATTCGGATTTGGATCTCAAGAAGGCAACTTAAAAACATTTCCCATATGGATCTCAAGAAGTCAACCCAAAAATATTTCTCTTATGGCCCTCAAAAAAGGAACCCAAAAATATTTCACATATCGAACCTCAAGAAGTGTTGTGGTCTAGTGGTTTGACCGGCGGAATATCTATTGGACGTCCGCAGGTTCGAACCCCGACGCATGTACCAACGAATTTTTTGAAATTTGCGTTTATTTAGTAGTAATTTAAATTGGTACTACTATCGGTCGACAGTGAAGGAAAACATCGTGAGGAAACCTGAACCTGAGAAATGTTCTTGTAGTATGTGGGAATACATAGAACTGTAGATTTCTCAGTTTCAAGTCGCCAAAACGTCGTGGGCTTGTGTAGAGATTATGCCCATATCTTCCTTAGAAAAGAGGTCTATGTCGAAAAGAAACTATGCAGTGGGTCTCTTACAGGCTGATGATAATGACGGTGACCTCAAGAACGCAACCCAAAAATATTTCCTATTAGCTGCACCCGCAGCTCCACACGCGTTTTTTTAAATTGTATTAAAGATTTATAAAATTGTGAAACCATGTACAATTATAGAAATGCTCTTTAGGACAATTGTAAGTACGACACGCACGCCACTTACAGTAACGTGTAACGTCTACATTAGATATATAAATACTAATAGTGTATTAAATGAGATTTATCATCAGCAACATATTTGGAACTTTAATCCACTATATAACAACCTCAGTGCACAATTATTCTGTATAATTAGCTAATGAAAAAAATGGTATACACTAAACATTAGACGATCTTACAAAAACGAACTGGTGTAATAATTAGGTAAACAATGAATCACACACGCTCCGCGCAGTCCCGCCATACTGTGACTATTTATTCAGGCAGAGCTTCGCCTTCCAATAACTTCCACATAGGAGTACGTGCAGATCAGCGCCATCTTGCCCTTTACATGCCGAACTTCCACCAATGTAGTCTCACACCGTGGTGAATAATGAACAGCCGATAACTTCAACCAATAGCTTTCGAAGTCACGTCGACTTATTAAAAATGTATTATCCCATCAATCCATTATTAAATAACGTAATAAAAGTGTCAATATCTCACGCGTTTAGGACATAATAACGCCCACGACACTCACAAGTATGATTGATGATATAGCCCATAATATGACTATAATTATGTAAATTGATTAACTATTTTGCTGACAAAATCACTAGTTATTATGAGGTTGGAGACCTGGGCAGCCAACGCAAGTTTTAAAGCTTATTTCACACTCGTCGTTTGACCACAGCGCGGCCGTGAAAGTGTTTTTTGCTGTCTCTCGTAAATTTAAATAAAAGAAGCATACAAAAAGTGCCAAAGGCAAAATTCGGTAAGTAATTTATCGTCTTTAACGTTTGATCGCAATCTCGATTGTTTTTAAGTGATGGTTTTAAGTTAATTTGTTCGAACACAGCTTACTTGACAACAGCCTTGTAAATTAAAGGCGGGACGTTTTTAAAAACTCGGGGCTATATGATTGGAATTCGCGTCAATCGTCGCGTTTTATTCAATGAAATATTAATTACTAGTTGTTACCCGCAACTTCGTCCACGTGTAATTTAGCAAAAAACGTTGTTCAATATAAAAGCTTGTGAAGGTCGCTCAAGGTAATGGACACTGCTTCTTTAGTTTATTAAATATGCACGAAACCCTAATTTGTGTTTAAAAAACAAAAGTAGACTTAAATTACTTATTGTCACAACAGCTATCTACCAGTGAATTCCCGTAAAAATTGGGTCTTTTTTTTTAAAACGAACACGGGTATAACACGAGTTTCACTAAGAATTGTCTAAAATTTTAAATCTAGTTGAAGTCATGTTTAAAATATTTTATTACAAAAGCGCGTCCAAGCGAACTCTAGCTAAACATCTGATTTAAGTTTTTAATGCAAACAACTCAGAATAGCAATCGATCTCATCATTCAAAAACCTTCCATTACATACAGATATTTTGCAAAGAATTTTAATATATGAATAATATTTTTGTTCAGGTCTACAATACGAAAATGTTCTTATTATACGTTAAATTTCTTATCATTATTGTGATATTCTAGTTAAAAGAAAATGATGTGTAAAATAAAGAAAATAAGCTATTTATAAGATCTATATATTACGTCAAAGTGCGTAAGGTGGAACAACATTATAATGACAGATTAAATTCACTGTCAGATGTCAATAGTATCAAATAGTAGTATTTATGATTTACTTGCGAATCTCTAAAATTGCTTAATTTATTTATTTACTCCAAATTAATTATACCCACGAATTTCATAATTTATTACGAAATGTATTTTGCCGGCTAATATAAAAACAATAAATCACAACAATAACATAAGGTCTGTGAACTTAAAAAGTGTTACAGAATATTTAAAATCTAATAATATATACCTGCAAACAGTGGTAAGTCGCTCTTTAGTGATCTAACTTTTTTTAAGTAAGAGTTCAATGCGTATTTAATTTTTTTTTAAGAACACGGTAAGTGTTGACGAGTCTAACAAATTCTTTAAAAAATACTTTGGTTGAGTCAACCCTAAGACGTTTACGAAATGTTATTTTATGATTTTAATTTAATTTACGACACAGTTTATGTACTATAAAACATACATAATAACACCTAAAAGCGTCCAAGCATCAATGAAATGGTTATGTCGTTCGGTTAACAATCAAAGTTTCATTTACATTCGTAAATGCGTACATTTCTCTACGTATTTTATTTTTATGTTGATTAAATGCGCTACAGCAACATTTCCTATTCTTATAGATTTTTTAATCATATAAATTCTCTTATTACATATTTCCTTAAGCATCCAGGCTTCTCTATTAGACTCATAATTTGGCAAATTGATGTCTGAAGTCAAATTTTGAATGATTTTTTTTATATTGCAGTAATCGTTTCTTTGCGGAAATCCATCATCAAATATAATAGTGGACGTTACTTTTTTTATATCACTGGAAGCAAACGAACAGGTGGGTCACCTGATGTTAAGTGATCACTATTGTCCATAGACACTTAGAACACCAGGGGAGTCACAAGTGCGTTGCCACCCTGTGTTTGGGGGGAGGGGAGAAAGAGAAGGGGGAAGGAGAGGAGAGGTGCGTATCCGGCGCTCTCACTGACCGAACGAAACGCAACAATGCAAGTACTGTTACTTCACGTCGGTTTTCTATAAGAGGGTGGTATTACCCCGAGCGAGCCCGCCCATTCGTGCTGAAAGCAGTAATAGCTTCAGCGTGGCTACACCACCTACCGAAACATTGCACTTCCGCCTGGAGTTGATGGACTACCACTACGTCTAAGTGCAACAAAAATCAGTTTTTACTGTAAAAAGGTCATATACCAACAGTGTCTACCGCCGCGTCGTCAGGTTCAATCAAGGAACGCAGTTTTGATTATTAAGGTGACATACTAAAAATCACTTTTTGTTGCAGTAAGACGTAGTAGTGGTCAGTCAATTCCAGGCGGATATAATATTTATTGAATATTAAACTGTAGTCACTTACAGTTCATCTTGGTATATTTAAAGTTACGTTCAAAGTTACTCAAGTGTATGAAAGAAATGTAACATTATTTTTATCCGCATTTTGTATTATTTCCAAACAAGGAACGAAAGTGAACCGACATGCTCAGTTCGGTGACGGTGAATCGTGTTTACTTATAATTATAATTTATTTACATTTACAAGGGTGGTCCTTTTTGAGGTATGTTCGAATTTTTCTCCAGAATAGTCCTGAATAGTTTACAAATATGTAAAAAAAACCATGCCAACTTGCAGCTCTTAATTTTAAAATTAACCCGCCCCGTACCGCAGTCACACTTTTAAGTGGAAACATAGGAAAAGTTCTATTATTACGTTAATAAGTTTTAAATTTTTTTTAACATGCCCCAGTTAAGATCCACTCCAATATATACATACGTGGTGTGACAATTAAGTAATAAGACTGATTTTATTGCCGCGCTTGTAGTAAACCTGCGACCTTGAAATTCCCTTACCCTTTCCCGGCATCTTTCCCCTCTCCATTGATATATTTACTATCGCTCTAGCTTGTTTCGTTCGCCTGCTGTGTCGTGTTGAGTAGACATGTGTTGGTGGTGCTCGTCACGAAAATGGAGAAACGAAATCAAGAGCAAAGTGTCGCGATTAAATTTTGCACCAGGTTGGGTGAAACAGCTTTGAGCAGAGCAGGTTTTTTCAATACGACCCGGAAACTAAACGCCAAAGCTCACAATGACTGTCTCTGCACGCCCCCCGGCCGTTAAAAGCTCGCATGAGCAAGTCGATGGTGAAAACGATGATTGTTGCCTTTTTGATAGCCTTGGAATCGTCCACAAAGAATTTGTTTTATCGGGGCAAACCGTAAATCAAGTCTACTATCGCCAAGTACTCTAAAGACTCCGAAAACGAGGCAACAGGGTGCGTCCAGACATCGTTCGTAACTGGATCCTTCATTACGACAACGCGCCGTGCCACACCGCCCTCAGCGTGTTCCAGTATTTGACCTCTAAAAGGATCGTCGTGTTGCAACAGCCATCTTATTCGCCCGATATGTCACCCTGTGACTTTTTTTTGTTCCCTAGAATAAAATCGGTGGTCAAAGGAATCCATTTTGAGTCGATTACGGATACCCAAGCAGCCGTGACGAGGGTACTCGCGGACATCCCAGTTAAAGCGTTCCAGAAATCTTACGAATCATGGAAAACGCGCTGGAATCGTTGTATAGCAGCCCAAGGGGACTACTTTGTAGGGGGTGGCAGAGTTGTAGAATCATTTTTAAGTATACGTTTTTTATGGAATCAGTCTCATTACTTAATTGTCACACCATATACAATGAAAATATTTCGGGACTCAATAAAATAATAATTGGGACTTAACCGAAAAATTAGAAAAGTACCAAACTTATTTTGCCTTATATGTTTCGTAAAATCATATGCTGCATTTGATACACTATAGTAGTCCAATGGATGCTTATACAAATGGTAGAGCCTCTTGGTAGAGCCCTGCTGAAGCTATTACTGATTTCAGTATGAATGGGTCGGCTCGCCCGGGGTAGTACCCCCCTCTCACAGAAAACCGACGTGAAGTAACAGTACTTGCATTGTTGCGTTTCGTTCGGTCAGTGAGAGCGCCGGGGACCCACCTCCCTTCCCCTCTCCTCTCCC